>JAMKCH010012483.1:0-26415 GCA_023653785.1 Ophioderma brevispina | reverse complement strand
GCGTTGGGATGAAGTGAAATGCAGCTGGAGTAGTAAATAAATGCCGACTATAAATGCAGTTTAGAATGTTAAATGCAGTTGGAGAATTATGCAGTGTTCATATGTAAATGCAGTTGGAGAATCTAAATGCAGTTTTTTTAAGTTTTAGAAGTAAATGCAGAATGTAAATGCATTAGAAGAAATGCCAGTTGGGAGAATGCAAATGAAGTTTTAGATGTAAATGCAGTTTCGAATGTAAATGCAGTGGAGAAGTGCAAATGTATTGGAGAATGTAATTTAGTTTTAGAATATAAGGCAGTTTAATGTAAATGAAGTGGAGAATGCCCCCCCAAATTCCGTTTAGAATATAAAGGCAGTTTTAGAGTAAATGCAGATGCAGAATTTAAATGCAGAATTTTATCATGCGTAGTTTTAGATGTAATGCAGTTTTAGATTGTAAATACAAAATGAATGCAGTTTTCGAACCGTAAATACAGTTTGAGAAGTTCAATTGCAGTGTGTTTTACAAAATGTAAATTCAGTTGTTAGAATATAAATACCAGAATTTAAATACAGAATGTAAAGCAGTTTTAAATGTAAAAGCAGTTCGAGAGAAATGCAGGTGGACAAGGTATATATATTCAGTTTAGAATGTAAATAAAGACTGTAAGGTAAAGGAGTTGGAGAATGTAAATGCCAGTTTTAGAGGCAAATGCAGTCGGAAGAGAAGAGCAATGCGTTGGAGAATGTAAATGCAGGTTAGAATGTAAATGCAGTTGGCACAATGTTAAATGCAGATGTAAATGCAGTGGAGATCTAAATGATGTTTTTTTTTGTTGTTTGTTTTGTTTATTACCTGTGCTTGGGCCTGGTGGTTGGAAAATAAGCACACAAAGAAATAAACTTAAAAAAGCAAAAAATAAAAAAAATAAAAAAAATAAAAAAAATAAAAAATTGAAATATTCTAATGTACAATAACAAGCTTACACGCACATTAACAAATCAAAAGGCTCATCCCGTGAACAGTAAATCTGAACCTTTATAGTTAAAAAGCATCATCAAACTTCATACCAAGCCAATGTAAAATGTAATCAACACACTATTGGTATACAGTGCGAAGTATTCCAACAATAATGTGGTTAATAGCCACATGCCTGGTTAAAAAAGCCATAACACAACGGTTAATGACCTTTACCACAAAGCTGCATAAAAATCAAGTCACGGAATGCCCCTTTAAATTGCGTGTACATGTACGCCAAAAATAATAGTAATAAACACAACACAATGTGAGCATCCCATTTGCACATACAAAAAGAATTGATTACTCAGTACAAAAAGTGTGCATGTACTTGCATAATGTCCATTATATCAGTCATCATATCCTCCATCATAATATGTAAGGAATGCAAAGACATGAATACTTTGATGTGACTCATAACTTGTAATTCCAAGCCCTTACTAAACAAACATATTGCCCCATTTTTAGTATGGAAAAGAATTTATTATACTAGAGGCAGTAAACCTTTCGCCTTCTCCGTCACTTTGATCCCCCACTCATCTTTACAGACCAAAATACTCATGGCCGGTACTTCTCTAAATGATGTTTAGGATGTAAATGCAGAATGCAAATGCAGGTGGCGAATTGTAAAATTCACTTGTTAATGGAACCTCTCGGAACTATAAATGCAGTTGGAGAGAGTAAATACAGCGAGCATGTAAAGCCGTGTTAGAATGTAACTGCAGCGGAGGAAAGTAACACGGCCTTGTTTGAGAAGTTAAAATGCAGTTGGAGAATTGTAAATGCAGAATGTCTAAATGAATAGGTTAGAATGTAAAGGCAGTTTTGTAATGTAAAATGCAGTTTTCGAATGTAAATGCAGTTGGAGACTGTAAATGATTGTTTTAGATGTAAATCTAGATGTCACTGCAGTTAGTTTTAGAAGTAAATGCGCGTTGCAGCATACCAAAGGCAGGTGGAGAATGTAAATGCAAGAACGGTAAATCAGTTTGAATGTTAAATGAAGTCGAGAATGTATAATGCAGTGGGACACAGTAAATCACTTTTAGAATTAGTAAATATAGAATTAAAATGCAGTTGGAAATATGTTTAAATGAGACTGTCAAATGCAGTTTTAGATGTAAATGAGTTGGAGAAGGCAAATCAGTTTAGGATGATAAGTGCAGAATGTATAAATGCAATTAGTAGTTTTTAGTAATGTAGCATGTCGGGTTGGAGAATGCAAATGTATTTTTAGAATGTAAAGGCAGAATATGTAAATGCCAGTTTTAGAATTAGTTTTAGAATGTAACTGCAGTGGAGAAGCAAATTCAGTTTAGAATGGTAAATGCATTTTAGAATGTAAAATGCAGTTGGAAAAGTGCAATGTAGATGTAGAATGTAAATTCAGTTTAGAATATAAATGCAGTAGTAGAATGTAAATGAAGTTGGAGAATGCAAATTCAGTTTTAGAATATAAATGCAGTTTAGAATGTAAAGCGATGGAGAATTAAAGCAGTTTTGAATGTTAAAATGTAGTTGAAGAATGCAGTTAGAACGTAAATTTACAGTTGGAGCAGTTCAAATGCAGTTGGAGAATTGTAAATGCAGTTCGAGAATTAAAATGCTGTTGAAAACAATGTAAATTCAGTTGTTAGAATGTAAAATACAGAATGTAAATGCAGTGGGAATGTAAAATGCAGAATTTCAATGCAGTTTAGAATGTAAATGCAGTTTCGAATGTAACTGCGTTGGAGAATTTAAATGCACAGTTTTCGAATGTAAATGCAGTGTTGGAGATCTAAAAGCAGTTTTACGCATGTAAAGGTAGATCTAATTGAAGTTTTAGATGTAAATGCAGAATGTAAAGGAAACAAACACTAGAAAGGTTTGTCTTTGATTGCACTAGAGTTATCTGCACTTGTACTACAATTTGATCTGATCATGGATTCACAAAGAGAGGAGAGGAAAGAAGAAATCTGAGGATAACCGGAGGAAAAAAAAACCCTGATTCGAAAATGCTGCACTATCACCATACGCATCAAAGAACATGATTTCCATTCAGGTTGCAAGAAGGAGACCTATGTCAATCTGTGACTAAAGAAAGAAGTTATGGATGCGAAAGTCGTGACTACAGATATTCTAGAAAGGAGATACAATTGGGCAAAGGATGTTTGAATCAGTCACAAGAGAGTCTAATAGAAGGAAAGTTGTCAGTATGGACCCAATAATAAGAGTAAAATAGGAAACATTCAAGAGCGCTTGTGCTGCTCTGAAGATCGACAGTAGATCAATGTAATCAAGATGAAAGAGAACGAGAATCCGCAAAGACTGGTAATTGGTTCAAGAGCCGTAGAGACCTAGATCTTAAAGATTGTATAGGCACATATGAGTTTGGTGTTATTCCACGATCTGTAATTTGGATCGGATGGGTCTCTTCTTCTTGCTACCGACAAATCAAAGATCCTTCATCAACTTGAATCATTGATTGTGACAGCCAACAGAACCAAACTATGCAAGCTGATAATACGCATTCCACACCTGGAGAAGTTATCCATGATCCATGCATAACTACTACAACCAGAAAAAAGCAGAATTGGCTTCAAATGGAATTTCTATGCAAGATATCACAAGATGAGCAAGATGTTCCGATGCAATACATCAAATGGTGATTCTAGATGGAATGGTTTGTGAAACTCTATATGCAAAAACAGCTAGTATGAGAACTGCAAAGATTATTGCACAGAGTTTTTGGAGAAAGTATCCCCGATCGCAGTCCAATATGAGAAGTACGATTTGGGTTTGACAGATATATCGCAGGGTCTTGAAAGAATCAAACGGAAGAAAACGACAAAGGGGCAAGACAATATATATCATATCAAGGATAGCACTCTTATTCAGAATGTATCCATGAAAAACCTCCTCTCTACATAAATTACATCCATAATAAATTATAATGCGCCCTTATTCAACTCTGGCAAAATCAAAGCGCCAATACAAACTACTGGCCGAAAGCGAGGAGGGAAAAAATACACCAAGAGGAAATAGAAACAAGAAAAAATAACATCACGAGAAAAACAATAAGCTTTAAAGCAGCTTTTTGAAAGTAAAAATGGAACGGGCTTCTTGAATGGATGGGAAATATTATTCCAAAGTTGTGGACAGCGAATGTTGTGAAAGCTTGTTCCAAAACCACGCTTGGTTCTAGGAATGTGGAGTCTGGTTAAATCAGCAGATGACCGTTAGATAAACGCTTAGACTGTGTATGGTGAAAAATATATCAGAAGAAAGGTACTTTTGGTTGCAGATCATGACACAATTGATAAATTGAATAACTAATTAATTTGAAACTGACCACGTTGATGGACAGGGAGCCAATGAAGCTTAGTCAAGTAAGGAGATATGTGCTCCCTCCTCCTGACCCGACAGATCAACCTTGAAGGCCTTGTTCTGCTTTTCACAGCACTTTAAATTGGCCAACTGTGATGCCATAGAGGAGTGAATTGCCATAGTCAAGACGAGACGTAACCAGAGATCGGACAATATGGTTGCAACTGTCCCTGGTCTATGATATTTACGGAATACGAGCGATATTCCTAAGCTGGTAATTAAGGGTGCGACATAGTCCCCTGACTTGAGTATTCATCGAACCATCCCTGTCCATGATAATACCAGATTTCTGACTGAGTCTGTTGGTTCAACAACAGTGTTGCCAACCAGTAGGAGAAAGATGAGAGTATAAACTTAAATTATGTCTAGAACCAATAACTAAGAATTCAGTTTTTTTCCATATTCAGTTTTAACTTGTTGATATTCATCCAGTTTTGAATTTCAGTAATACACAATTCAATTGTTCTAAGTGCAATTAGAACATTCAGCTGGTTAGCAGGGTCAAATGATGTATAATTTGGTTGTACGGGTCTGTTAGTATATACTGGAAATATGAGATTTTGTGTTACGGAAGTTATATCACCAAGCAGGGAGAGTATATGTTGTAAAAATAATGGCCCATGATTGACCCTTGGGCACACCACAATCCAAAGAAACATTATCAGAAAATGTATTGTAATTGACACACGGCTGTAACGATTGAGCAAATAGATTTAAACCAAGAAAGAGGCGAGCCAACAACACCAAGGTAAGTTTGGAATCTTTGAAAGAGAGTATTGTGGTCGATGGTGTCAAAAGCAGCTGTAAGATCGAGCAGGACTAAACAACACAACTTATTTTTATTGCTAGCTCACGAAAAATATCCCCGTGCACTTTAAGGAGGTGCGGTCTCAGTGCTGTGCCCTTTTCTATAAGCAGACTGCAGGTTTCAACAAAAAACCATTGGGATTTAATTAGGTTTTAAATTGAGAAGCCACAGTACTCTCGATCACCTGCCAGAAAGGGAATATTGGAGACAGGCCGTAATTTTTAAAATGTTTTGATCTAAAGAAGGCTTTCTGAGAATTGGAGATATAATAGCATGTTTGAGCTTATTTGGAAAAATGCCAGATGACAAAGACATGTTGACTATGGTAGTAATGGAAACAACAAAACAGGCAGAATTGTTGAGCCAGCCAAGTAGGCCGTGATCAAGCACACACGTTTTATTTGGGAGGCGTCTGATAAGGTCTCAACATCACTGCAGACACAGGACTCAAAGCACAGACAACTGTTGAGTTGCGGGGCCTACATACCTCCACGGTATCAATCGGACCAGTAACACTTACATACCAGCGTAATTAAGAATTTGATAATTTTCTCTCTTTGAAAAAGGAACCAAACTTGTTTGACATTCCCTCAGCAGATTCATACACAGGACGCGCCTTATTGATTGTTTAAAAGGATTGTCAACAGTCGAAACAATCTTGAGGTTACCCTCGGCTATCTTGGTCTTAAGAAATTCTTTGACCGGCAATCATATCATTGACAACGCGCATGGCATCCAATAATTGGTACGACCTATAACTTGGACTTGCGCCATTTTCTCTCAAGTTGTCTGCGAGCAAGCCTAGCTTTAAAATATCTTCATTAAACCAAGGAAGCCGACAACGATCAGATCTCGTTTTGGTCTTGTAGGGAGAATATGATCAGGAGGGTAACACAGGGTTAGAAAAATTTGTTAAACCAAGATCATAACATCACTTGGCTCAGATATATTAACAAGCACATTCTCAAAATCCTGATAAAGCTTCAACATCAAGTGTACGAAAATTATTACGAGTATACGATACTTTCAACACAAAGGCAGAACTGGCCGAATACTTGGCTATTAAGCCATTGAATCACCGCATAAGTAGTGGGAAACAAGTTGAAGAGATCATGGTGAATATGGGAAAGAAACCAAAGGGGAATTATTACTATACCAGATGAATGGAGGAACACACGAACAAGAGGCAGTACCTTGCTACTACTTCATGCGTATTCAATTCAAGGCGATGCAGAGATAGTCGTACACTCGCCAGATACTGACGTGTTTTTGCTGATGATATCTTTGTATCCAAACTAGGCTAATAATACATTTTTCTTCACTGGACTGGGAAAGAAGAGGAGGAAGATACCAATAGAACCCATACATGAGAAGATAGGGGCAGTACGCTCAGCAAATCTTGGTTTAATGCCTTTTAACCGGCTCAGATATGAGTGGAAAATTTGATGCAGGACCAAGGAAGGGTGTTTTAAGTTATTCAAGTCCTGTAACGATGATAAATCCTTATGCATTGGGACAGCTTAGTCAGGGGAAGAACCTTGCTCACAGGAGATGGTTTCTCAGTTGCAGAGGTTAATCTACTTGCTGTACAAGTCCAACGGCAACTAAAGTCAAGGAGCTACGATGGTTTTGTACTCCAATCGTCAAGCTGAAGGAGAAAGTTTTCCACCAACTGAAGGATCACTAGTTCCCCATATTTATAGTGCCCACTACATTGCACTGATGTGGGCATCATTACCCAGTTAGTCGACCGGATCTCCTTTCACCAGATGAGTATGGATGACACTCACCGATGCCCACTTTGGTCCAGTCAGATTTTTGAATGCTCCAGCACCACAGGCCATAATCAAACTAGTAAAATGTGGAGGCCAAACAAGAAAGGATGTGTCTCTGGAAATTGCACCTGTCGAGTGAACAAGTTGCCCTGCACTGAAATCTGTGGCTGCCATCAATATGAATGTCACAATGTAATGCCAGTACGTTGAACAAACTAATAAGGCTGTGGGTTTTGACACATTTTAAACATTTACCATGATTCAGTCATCATTTTTGTTAGAGGGATTATCACATTATTGACCAAGAGAAAGATTCGTGGTCAAAAGGAAAGTGGCTGATTTCAATCCAGGCAGGTCTTGAATAATTTAACAATGCTAATTGCAGGTTTGGGCAATAGCGATCTATAGTCTTGATATCAATAAACTAGAGCTTGGGGTTCTTGAATTTTAGATATGAGTCATCGTAATTTGATTTCGAGTTAAGGTCAGTCATATTTTGTTGACCAGCTCAAGATTCAAATACGCTTAAAATGAATAACTGACCAAGTAGTTAGTACTGGTTGTGACACCGTAATGTTGTGAGCTACATGAATGCATTCAGAAAATATAGCTGATTATCAGGATTGGTTGATGATTTCAAGCGTATAACAAAGATTTGTAACAACTAACAGTGGATCCATGAAGTAAAACACTTTTCATGCCTATGTTATTAACTATAGAGTATAAGAAATGGATGCATATTTAACGCTTACCTGTTAACCATATGTTATCAGTTACTGCATGTGCGCATGATGTTGATGAAGGCCTCCTTTGAGGCTGGCCATCTTGATTTACAATTATGAGATGGAAATGATTTCAAATACATGCATGTAGAGAAGAGATATATGGCGTTCAAAGTCATATACTATTGTCACGGACCGAGCCGGTATAAAACAAAAAAAGCATTATGCCCAATGGTTAAGGCAGGCAGGGTTTTAACTTTAGAAAAAAGTAGGCATACAAAAAGTAGATAAACAAAGGGTTTCGTAGCCTTCAAGATCTTTAAAAACTCAAAAACCTACAAATTGTCATATATTCATAATATTTGGGCCGCCATTTTGAATTTTAAGCAGTTGTCAAAACAAAATACAACTACGAGTTTGTAATTTTCAAAGACATAGATCTCATACTTTAACTTTAAACTTTAATAAACTATTTTGGATGCCTATAAATAAATACACTACAGATGTATCGTAAGTTATAGCACGTTTTAAAGAAGCTAAAAAGGCAACCATATTGGCTCCCATCTTAAAATGTTGATGTTAACGAACAAAAAATGCCAGATAAGGATGCCAACTTCTCAAATACTTATCCCATACCTTCATTTACAACCTTTATAATAATAATTAGTGATGTAACTAATATAATATAGGTTTTAAGTATCTTTAAGCCGGCTATATTGGCTGACATCTTGAATATAAAAATGTCGATACAGAGAAATGCCAAATAAGGGTTTCTAGTGCTCCAAATTTAATACATATATCTCATAAGTGTAAAGCAAAAACATACAATAGGACACTAGATACAAGCCTCTACACTGCAAAATGTGGAGAACACTTGACATGTCTGGATGCGTTCGAAATGCATTCTAGAGGTGTTAAAATAACACTTGCATATTGTGTTCAATGGTAACAGATTTTGGACACCTGCAGAACATGTTTTATGTGTTTAGGATTAATTCTGCATATCATAAATATGTATACTGGAGGAGTTAAGAGCGCATATTTGAATTTTGAGCAGCCATATTGGATTTTTGAGGCAATGTAATGACCAAATTACATTATTAACACTTCGTCGTGCGTAACAACAACGGAGTACCGAAAAAAATTGTCTCTATCAAAAATACTTAAGGTATTTTTTAGTGCTTTTGGACATGGAAGCAGCCATGTTGCATTTTCAAAAATGCCACTGCACCAAATTTTGCACACCCTTCAAAAATTATTGCCTTAGGTCCTAATAAACTAAAAACTATCGATATAAAAAGTCTGTACTCCATTTCTATCCTTCAGGCTGTGTACACAAACTTCCACCTGACTATAGAGCAAAAAACTATTAAAGGAATTTGCAAGTCATATTTGGCGAATATTGAAGTGGATATTCACCAGTAAGACAGCCGGGTTGATCCTACGACAGGTTGGCCGCCTATCAAAATTGCCACGAAAAAGCCTATAAAGAAAAACACCTGAGTCCATGTGAGACCGGGGCCGAAAGATTGGACCAAATGGACGGACTCTACGGCAACGACCTCTGGAAATGACTAATAGAGGAGTAGTTCTGAAACAAATGATAGTGGTTCTACCTGTCCAATTTGCGGAAAAACAGGCTTGAAGAATGTGAAGCTCCATCAAACGAGATCTAGTTGTGGAACAAGTTCATCGCATCCATACTCTTCCACTGAAGGCAGACGTAAGTCGAACCAGTCTGCGCACCCAAACCAAGAGGTAGAAGGCCAGGATAAACCCCATAGTGCTTCGAGTCGACAGACAAGAGCATTTCTCACAAAAGAAAAAAACATAGAAGAAGCCTAAATTGAAAAAAACCTTGATGTCAAAGATTACATAAATTCCGAAGCCATCTGAAGATTCAATCTGGAAATCCCTTGATGAGCAACTTTATGAAGAATTACCAACTGGAGAATCATGTCTACAAGAGACTTGTAGACAGATTTGGAGTTAAACCAGCAGTCTCCAAAAAGAAAGATAAAAAGCAGCAAAGCACAAGACAACAACGAAAACTAAGGCGTCTGAAGAAAGACAACAAATGCCAATACAAATCAGCCCTGACAGAGCGAAACAAGGTTTGCATTCAGCGTAATTGATGAAAACGGACTTCCTTTAAGCTCGTCCGCTTACACAACAAGTAAGGGGAAACTATATAGATCTGAAATCACAGTAAGGAAAAGTGCCAGCCAAAGAGCAGCACAACTTTCGGCAAAATCCACCCATAAATACCTCAAAACTGTCTACTGAATGAAAAACAAAACCAGTCTCCTTCCTTCAGCAAAACAGCTTGAACGAGAAGTTTTAACAAAAAATGTCAATATAGTGGTAGTGAGAAAGGCATGTGGTCAGTATCACCTGGGAAGGTAGGGGGGGGGGGGCAAAGGCGATTTATACCAGGGCTACCTCATACTAGGACATAGACGAAATGTATGATGGCCATTATGTAGGGTAGCTATTAGACTGAGCTAGGGGCTCGCATAAGATTATACAGGGGTCAAAAGTGAAAAGTGGGCCACTGTTGTGAATTGCATTACCAATGTTCGTATGATCACAAGAGTGAAAAAAAAGTATAGTTTGGGCATAATGCTACGGACTTTACCCCTATGAAGTTATAAGCTGAAAACCCCTTACTTATAGGTCAAGGTTTAAAATTTGCATCTAAGGTCAAATACTTAAATGCTTAATTTCAGGGGAAAACGGTCTTATAGTGTTTGTAATGTTTAACAATTAAAATAAGGGAATAGTTTGGACATCTGCAATGTGAAAATTAAACAAAAGTTACGCTTCTCATTATACTACCGATTACCTCGTAGGGTATGGGGTTTTGGGCGTATCTTGGTTAAACTAACATTGTTACATTGTCCAAACTATACCTTATTTTACTTGTGCATTACATTACAAATAGTATTGAGACCATTTCACAACTGAAAATGGAAGCATTTTAAATTATTTGACCCCGTAGGAAGCGTTAACCTTAACCTATAATAACGGTTTTCATCTTATAACTCCTAGGGGTAAGTCGGAGATAAAACAAAAGTATACATTTTTTACTCATTAGGATATACGAACAATTGGTATGCAATTCAACAAAGCATTGGACACTTTTCAATGTTGACCACTGTATAATCTTTGCGAGCCCCTAGCTCGCTGACCCCTACTGAATGGCCATCATACACTTTTGTGCCAATATAGTGTTAGGAACTCCTTAGAATTGACTCTTTGCCCCCCCCCCCCCTCCCCCCCTCAGGCAGGTGATACCAATAAGGCTACTTTTGCTGGTCTGGTCGTCCACTAATAGTGACAATAAGCGTAACTACAAATACCTACCCTCTGAAGGGGCATGAGGAAACCACCAAAGCCGATCAAAAACAGCGTAATACGCATCACTATACCTCGTGTGGGAAAAAAAGTGCAGGCTTAGAACAACCCGGCACTACACAAGTTATTTGCAATATATGAACGACAGCTGCAAAACCTGTGAGTTGGAGAACGGGAGAAACCATCCTTATATCCAAAGAGGACAACACCAGTGATCCCTCCTGCTTCAGGCCCATCACACCGAAGAAATCAAGGAGTGCAATGGTTTTGGGGTGTATAATAATTATAATAGGGCTGTTTTGATATTAGAGTGTATCGGTGCGCATGGCTACAGAGCGCATAGCTCTGTAGCCATGGCGCGTATGTTCAAGGGTACTATGTTTGATAGAGATTACTTTTGCAGGGGAAGTTTCTGGAGTTTTTAGTTATGCACAGGTAATTTAACAGAAGCATGATTGATGTGAACTTCATATTTTTTTCTTAATTTATCATGATATTACTAAGATCTTTTGAACAAAGGTTTAAGAGATGATTTTTAATGTCACTGGGACCGAGACTGCCATAGTAAATGCATGTAGCAGTTTCACAAATTACCGTTTGGAAATCCCCAATGCCCAAATCGAGCAGATCGTGTCCTACCCTACCTGTACAGAACCACATGTATAGTCTCATTTTTTTTTTTTTTTTTTTTTCAGTTTGCTCTTCGGGGGCGACCGATATATATAAATCCGACTATGTTAAATCAAGGTCTGTACATGACCTTCTGCCCAAAGTGCTATTATTTTTTTCCAAAAGACACCGTGTATTATGTCTAAACAGTACAAAATTTACCTTTTCCCTACTGATTCAAAAACCGACGTACGATGACGATAATCGGTTGTTTTTTTTCCAATGTAGGGATACGTACGTCATTTTTACCTGAATGGGTCCCCCGAAGCAAAATAATAAACCAATCAATGCCGTGACGTCATCAAATCTTTATTTTTTCCAAAAATTGGCTGTTATTCCCATAATAAAATTCCTTTTTAAGATTCAACATCTGTATATTGTTCTTTAATAATTAATATTCAATTGTCCCCGCATGAATGTGAAAAAGATGGGTCTATAAGTCTACAAACTGAAAACATAGTCAGCCGGCTAAATACCCTTTTAATACCGTGGACTGAATGAGCAGACGGATCCCTGTGTTAGTTCTAGCAGGCTTACAGCCACTTGCGCGCGGCTGCGGGGGTTATGCGTCTAGTGGGAACTCCGGAATGGGTATTCTCGCTCAAAGAACCAACTACCTGACAGAAAACAATTATATTGACCATTCAGAAGGGTTTCATGGAGAAAATATCAGGATATGTGGAACACACAGAAGCACTAACTGAAATGCTCCAAGATGCCAACATGAATGGTAAACCAAATGTGACAACATGGCTGGACCTGCAAAATGCATACGGTACTGTACCACACAACCTTGTACAGTTTGCTTTAGAGTGGTATCATGTTCCAGACCACATAAGGAATATCATATTTAAGTATAGGTTTCCCAGTTAATTTAGCACTTTTGTAATTGATTTTAACAAAAAAGACAATTGGAATTCGTCCTGAAAATGTGAATCGCGAGAAACACATTTTATTATTCTGTAACTGATGTTCACTTTTGTGTCATTATATTTCAACGTTATTATTTATATTCGTCAAATCCGTTGATAATTTCGTCCCGCGTGGCGATGAGTAGAAAAGGCGATTTAGTCTTTTGTAATAAATTTTAAGAATCTCGTCTTTCATATTCGTCGGGTGTTCATTAAATGGAATAAAGTGTTTATTTCATGATCAGGCCATACCGCCGTCCAAGGAAGGGGTGTGGGAAGGCTGCACCATGATTATTTGAAGAAACATATCTATGTGTGTGTGGGTATAAGGGGCAGGGTATGAAGGACATTTCTGAACCATCCCCGAAAGAACCATATTTAATGATATTAAAACATTGGTAAAATTAACATATTTTGCCTAATTTTCAGGCGAAAAGACTAAACCAAGACATGGGCAGAAATGAGCATGTTTTGAAAATACATTGGACGCAAAAAATCAGAACCATCCCCAAGAGAATCATATCTAATGTTGTTAAAATAGGTCTATGCGCAATACTAAATTGAAGGAAACGATAGTGAATATCAAAGAAAAACGACGAATTTGCATTTAAATACGCCGTTCTTGATATTGAAGTTAAAATACAATGACACAAAAGTAAACATCGGTTACAGAATACAATGCTTTTGCGTTCCGCGCGATTCATTTTCTCAGGACGAATTTCAATTGTCTTTTTTATAAAGTTATTTTTACACAAGTGCGAAATTAACCGGGAAACCTATACTATGATGAACTGTGATTCATATGTGTCAAAACAACTTTCCTGCATCCTGTTCTTTTCCGTCTTCAATCTGTGTCTTGATCTCCTAGACCAGTCCAAACACCTAGGGTTACTGGTTTTCTTCCATGGGTGGATCTGACATCATATCATCTGCCAAAGCATACGCAGATGACCTGACCCTCGTAGCTAGGAGCCCAGAAAAATATCAAACTTCTTCATGCCATGAAGAAGTTTGTCCCCAACACAGAACAAAAGCGACAAGGACACAAAACGCAATACCTGGCATACGATCTCGGCCTTGAAATAGACGGAAAGCAGATTATTTATATCCACAGTATACTTGCCTATGCGGTTCCTCGTGAAGCTGATCTATAACGACCTGAAGGACAATAACATCAGCAGAGACATGTTAAGCACAAAGCTGACAGAAATGCTTCAAACAACCAATGCAAGTCAACTGAGTGGGCTTATGAAGCTATGGATATACAATAATTCTATTGTACCCAAACTGACATGGGAGTTCACCATCTATAACTTCCCAATTTCTTACATCGAAAATTTGGAAGCTACATGCACCAAATACCTGAAGCAATGGGCGAGTATAAGCAGATGTACCACCACCAGTGCTCTGTACAGGAGCAGGAAAAAACACTATGGTCTGCAACTGAAAAAGCTAACCACTTCAGTCAAATGTATTCAAGTAACTAAGTTCCATCTAAACAAGCACTCCAAAGATGGAAATACACAGACGCTCTACAGAAAATGCATGAAAAGTAAGACAAAAGCTCGATGGAATGGTGTAACAGAATTAGAACAGAAAGAACGCCATCTAATTCTGAATGAAAAAGATGTAGATGAGGAGGACATGTTGGTCAACCTTTACGGATGTGCGAAACAAGGGCAGGTCGACACCTCCTGGAGGAGGAAACTTGGACGCCAGAGCTGCTATCTTTCCACATCAACGCAATTCAGGATCAACTTCCCTCCCATGCCAATCTGAAGCTGTGGGGGAAGACCAAATAATCTAGGACTCTGTCAATTATGTCACCATTGTCATTGCACACTGTTCCACATTCTCAATGGTTGTAGCTATTCATTACAAAGCGGAAGATACAACTGGCGCGTAAAAGCAATCACCACAGGCCTGGTACCGTACGTCGTAGAAGAAAACCAGAAAAAAAATCATCACACCTGAGAATCTTAACTCCATCTCTACAGCAGCTTTTCACACAGCTGATGGTACAACCTATCAAAATCCAGTCTTACATGTACCGATGCCAAAGACAGAGCCAACCAACATGAAGAAGGTCAATGACTGGATATCCCTAATGCAGGCGCGGATCTAGGGAGGGGCGGAGGGGGCGCGCGCCTCCGGTAATTCTGCAAAGTCTTGCAAAAATCAGCCCATTTTGGAAGCTTTTGGACAAGTTTCAGCCCTTCAGCCCCCCGGTAATTTTGACGTTTTTCAAATCCTGGATCCGCCACTGTAATGGATGAGGAACACAAACAAATAGTATTCCCTCACTGAGAGAGCTAAGAGACCATATATCACCATCTCTACCAAAACAAAGACGAGGGTCATCCTATGGAGGAGACCCTATCCAATGCATAATGCTTGAAATTGCAAATACCATGATTTAGTGACTGACTGCGAAAACAGAGGATTGTCACCATACTACGTTCAAATAGAAGTAGGAAGCAGAGGTTTCTGCAATACAGGCTGTCCAAAAAAATGTTAACACTCGGAACACAGCCATGTTGTAAATAACTAAAGTACGCATGGGTCTCTGTTTGGTATGCTCTTAAAGCTAACTAAATAAGCTTTTATTTGCCGTTTCTTTCATTTCAATGCGATATGTAGAACAACAGATATGCTTCGTCAAAAAGGAGAGTACAAATTTGGATTGGTCCGATTGCAGTGGTTACATTTGTAAGATTGTGTGAAACATGATTTTCTAACATACTCAAAATTGGGTTATTGATTGTGTTATTGATTGGTAATTGAAGCTATTGAATATATTGACAATCCATTTTTAACTTCAATATTGTCATAAAGTGTGATCATTGTTTTTATGATTAGCAATACTATGTATTTTTCAAATATTAATCAGTTCACTTCATTAGCAGAGTTAGTAGCCCTATCAAATCGCTCAAAATTACCCAGAATGTTAAACCAAACCAAATTAAACCAAACAATCAGACACCTCTTTATTGGATTCCCAAAAAAATCTATGATTCTAGAGGCAAAATAAACAACAAAAACACGAAAGTAAACAAAAAGAAAGTGAAACTTCTGATAATAAGCCTACATGGTCTAATAAAGCAGGCAAAATTGGAAATTAAGACACCAGTGGTAGGCCCACGGACCAGAATAGCAAGACCTCAAGCCAACGTTTCTCTTTTTAGAAGAGCAGTTGCGGTAGATACATCGATGAACGTTTGGTAAAACACGGTGGCAAGAATCTCGAGGTCTTTCTTAAATAGAAAAACACTGCAAAAATCTATTTGTTTTCTTTTTAAGATGGAAAGAAGATGTGCTATGAAGCCAAGTGTATCCATGTTGCATCATGCATTCCAAGTGTTCTAAGGCAGAAATCGGATTCAAGTGGATTTTTGCCCTCTCATAATTGATGAAGCATATCTTTCGTTTTACGTATCAGATTGGAATGAAATAAATGGCATATTAAAGCTTGCATACTTTTCTTTTGATCAAAATGTCGTCATTCCGAGTGTTAACATTTTTGGGACAGCCTGTACATCAGTCAACAAATGCCTTGCATCCATAGGCATTACTAAAGGAAAGAGGAAAGCTATAAATGATACAGCAGTCAAAATTGCACTCAGAGCAAGCTATGTCATCTGGCTCAGCAGAAGCTCAAAGGCATTCAGACAGATGGAGCTACAAGCAACTCCAGCAATATGCTGTGAGGGAAGTGGGATGGTTGAACACTCACGAAACCAGGTTTAACCCGCCAAAGTCTGGTCCAAGGTCCAGAGACCTTAAAACACAAATAATCTAGACAAATAGATACTGCATAAGGTGAATTTTTCCCTACTAAGTCACCTTCACAGAGAGAGGTACCAGCAGTGCTTATCTTAAATTGGATAAAAGTATGCTCCGAAGGTGACAGCACTGGTGTTTTACCAATGAACTTCCCTTAGAAGTCCTATAAGTTAAAATACAATCAGAATATTGGAATAATTGTGGTCATCCTAGATCTGACAGCCATATTGGATTTTTGATTGTGCAAAGTGTATTATAAAGTCATTGTTGTTATATCTAAGTCATATTTGGTTGATATTGAAGTAGATTATAATTTTAACATGTTTAAGATCCTTAAAAGTTACACAATAATCAAAATATGGGGGAAATGATGGCCATTTTGAAATTGGCTGGTGACCCCCTTAGCACATAAAAAAATGTGGCAAATACTTTTTGCTTCTCTGGGGTCAATTCTACAACATATCCAACTTTTACTGACTGTAGTAAACAAAAATGCACCCTTTTTTTTTTTGCTCAAACTATAAGTGTTAACTTCACGTGCAAAGATACTTTGCACTGCAATTTTGGGCAATGTTTATCTTCGTGAACAAACAATTTACTTTATTGAAAACGATATTCATATTTGCGTGGTGAGCGCTATCTTGCTTGGGCGAGATTCGCATTTGTGAGAAATATACTAATAATTAATTTTAGACACACTGGAAATGGTTCTAGTTCCCCCATAATTTGCCACAAATTGCAAACCGTAGAGCATATGTTGTGGCAAGCGTTTCAGTTGCGGCAATATTTCTTTTTCATCAACCTCAAGCCATCCAATAAAATAAACTATTGCCCGGACTAGATCAAATAGCGGGTCAATTGAAGACGGAGCCCTGGTATTTTCCTGGCAGGGCAATATTTTGTGTTATCAATCAAACATACAGTATTAGGGTCATAACAGCACATACATGAAAGAGCAAACCCCCCATTTTTAAAACGAGAGCATCAATGATGCATAGGACCCACGTGATGGTGAACTAGAATGATCTTGAGACGCAATCATGAGACACCTAAGACTTTATTGGTTGGCCAACAGTTTTTTTGAATCACCAATATATATTCAAGATGGACGTAAAAATATGCTTTGGCAAAATAGAAAATGTAGTGTAGTACAAAGGTCAACATGAACCCGAGGGTACTCTTCTTCAAATGGTGCAAAAAATACATTCCTGTCATAATTTTTTTTGAAAATTACAAAATGCCTCTTTAATTTAATCATAATCTTAACCATTTTCAGAATATCATATAATGCCCCTTTAATTGGGAATGGCCCTTAATTGGTAAATTGAGGAATGGCCTGTTAATTGGTAAATGGAGGAATAGCCTTTTAATAATTAGTAAATTGAATGTCCCTTTCGTTGGTAAATGAAGGAATGGCCCTTAATTGGTAAATGAAGGAATGGCACTTTACTTTAAAAAATAAAAATTGCATTGCCCTTTCCAAGCTAAATGATGGAATGGCTCTTTTAATTGGTAACTGAGAAATGGCCTGAATGGCCCTTTAATTTGTAAATGGAGGAATGGCCCTTAATTGGTAAATTGATTAATGGCTTTTTAATTGGTAAATTGATGAATGGAATTGCCCTTTAAAAAATGTAAACAAGGCGAACTCGTATTTACGCGATGCGTTAAATATTTCCCTGCCGAATGTCGCGATCCCTAAGAAGTGACAATTTAAACTACACCAGACCACTCCCTTAAATCAGCTCTGACTACCTACTCTACAGCTTAAAGCAATAGTACTTGGCAGCAGACACTGCTAGAGAGTAATTAGCTAGCTAGTATAAACATTGGGGTCAAAAAAACACTTAATGTAAACATTGACCAGGCTCTGCAATACTAGACCTGCCAATCAACTGTACTCCACAAACATACTCTTGACATAACTCGTCAATTAACTCCATAACTCACCAAAAATAACTCTACAAAAAACAACTACAAAACAACCCATTGATGAACTCCATATAATTACATACACACTAGGCAGTAACCCAGCTTTCGCGATACCTCACTCAAAAAATGTGCCTTAAGGAACTCCAGATATTGGCATTTGCATTTTGAAAAATTTCAAAGAATGCCCCTTTAATTGGTCCACATGCCCCTTAACCACAATTATGATTCACACAAAAGATGCACAACATTTTTCATGTGGCAAAGAAATTTTGCATATCGGATGCACCATTTTAGTGATACAGCAATTACACATTAGCTCATTTGCATCAAAGAATGCCCCTTTAATTGGCCCACATGCCCTTTGACCCCAATTATGATTCACACCAAAGATGTATGGCATAGTAGTCTCATGATGCAAAGGAATTTCCCATATCCGATGTATCATTTTAGTGATACAATTACACATATTTAATTAGCTCATTTGCATCAAAGAATGACCCTTTAAAGGCTGACTCAGAGATTTTTGAAATATAATTTGTTGTCTATTTATTAAAAATAGTCAAGTAGAACTAAAGATAGTCATCTAGAATGTCCAATTCCAAAGTTTGAGATGAATCGGTTTTTCGTTTCCATGCAGTAAACATTTATGTGTAGTATACAGTGCCATAGGATACTGTGTAAAACAAAAATTCTGGATCTGGAAATTTATAACAAAGTTGTGATTTTCTATATGAAGGAATTCGATTTGAGCTTAGCTATTTCACAAGCATTATGGACATTATGGACATATGGACAAGCATTATATATATGAAAAAACACAATTTGTTTGAAAATTGAGGGTGCCCTCCTCGGGAAATCTCTGAGTCAGCCTTTAATTGGCCCATATGCAAATTGACCCCAATTATGATTCATGAAAAAGGTGTATGGCCTAGTACTCTCTCATGTAGCGAAGGAATTTGCATATCCGATGTACCATTTTAGCGATATAGTAATTACGCATATTTAATTAGCTCATTTGCATACCTAACCCGCATATATCACGCATTTTCAAATTGCAAAAACGATGCATGCCATTATGGATTTTCATGTAGCGAAGGAATTTTGAGTGTCCGATATACCATTTCAAAGATCCATCACACAGGGTTAAAATTTTTATCACGGACATTCCAGGTTAACATTTTTCTCACAGACATACGGACACACGGACAGAGCCCATTTTATAGTCCCCGTCCCGGACTTCGTTCAGCAGGGACAATAATGGAAGAATGGCCTTTTAGTTGATAGAAGGTGATCACCCGGCTTTCGCGATCACCCCACCAAAGAACTCTAAAAGCATAACTCATCAATGAACTCTATCCATATCTCACCAAAAATAACTCTAAAAACAACTCATCATTGGTGAACTCCATCCATAACTCACCAAAATCAAAAACACCCTCTAAAACATAACTCATAATGAATGCCACAACTCACCAAAAATAACTAAAACTTCTGAACTGGTTGATGAACTCCATCCATAACTCACCCAAATGACTTTAACAACACAACTCATCAATGAACTCCATTCATACCTCACTAACAAATAACTCTAAAAACTCATTGATGGGCCCCATTTATAACTCACCAAAACATACCAAAAAAACTCTAAAACCGAACTCATCGATGAACTCCATAACTCACCAAAAATAACTCTAAAAACTCTGAACATAACTCGTTGATGAACTCCATTCCTAACTCACCAAAAATAACTCTAAGAACATAACTCATCAATGAACTCAATCCTAAACTCACCAAAACAACAAAAACACTCTAAAACATAACTCATCAATGAACTCCATAACTTTTTGAAAATTGCATAATGCCCCTTTAATTCAATTTGGGGTGTTTTCCCTCAAATGATGCAAAAGTACATTCCCATAAAAAAAAATCAAACAATTTTTTTTTTCAAAAAAATATTACCTCACCAACAAATAACTCTAAAAACTCATTGATGAACTTCATCCATATCTCACCCAACATAACAAAAACTCTAAAACATAACTCATCAAACTCCATTAACTTGCATTATGTCCCTTTAATTTGTAAGCTTAACCCTTGAGGGCACTCTTCCTCAAATGATGCAAAAAATCCATTCCCATTTAAAAAAAATCAATTTTTTTTCAGAAAATATTTGGAAATCGCATAATGCTTTGACATATGGGGGGCTGATATTTGGAATGATGTTCTTGGAATTACCTGTAATGCCTAGTCCAGAGGATTATCAAAAAATCGTGCACTTTGTGATAGAAATGTAACACTTGACACACACTTAATATGGACCATAACTCACCATTTCAAAACGGGACCCCAGCTGGATTCGACCTGTGGCGACCATGGCGGTCATTTTTCAAAATGGCCGCCATTCTTATTTTCAAAGTCTTATATCTCCGTAACACCGATACGAATTTGATTTTTGTGTCCATACCTGTGTGTTAAGAGTCACAGAATCTAAATATAATATTACGTTTTGATATCTGGTGTCAGCCATGTTGTTTTCGAATATGGCCGCCAATTTACACTATAATAGCTTTGTTCAAAATATTGATATGTCAAGTACAATGACAAAATGTACAACGAACAATCAAACACAGCGCAGTTCATGAAATACCCAAGAGTTAACGACAGAAAATGTTAAAGTCTGACCATCCATGTACAAACTGTCTCTTCTGCAACCAACCCCGGCTCTTCCGTCGTCTCAACCTCTCTGTAATACATTCAACTGTGCAGAATCTAGGATACAAGGTGTTAAAACAAGTGCCATTAACATGCAAGACCAGGATCTCTTAGCCAAGATGCGTGAGAGGTGATGTTGTGCTATATGAATGAAAATATCACCCTAAATGCTTGGCAGGTCTCTATAACAGAGAGCGTGCTTCAATCCGGTGCCCAAGGAAGGGTTCTACCCAACAAAGAGTCATTGGACACTGGTTTTCGCAGGAATTAACTCCTACCATGCAAGACATCTTGGATAGTGATGAGGCAACACCAGTTTTCCAACTCTCCGAGTTGATCACACTATATACATCCATGCGGACTCGATGTCAAGAATAAGATACTTGAATACTTCCCGGAGTTAGCGGCACACAAGGGGGCGCGATATTCTATTAGTACCAACTGGAACAGTTGGCAAATCATTCAGGCAACCTGTCAACCTCGATCGAGAAACAGAAGCAGTCATTTGTCACGTGTTGCAGATAATATATCCGCTGTGATATGTTCAGCAATGAATGGCCATCATTTGATGGCACTTGTGAGCAGGTTGATTCCAAGCAGAGATCAGTACCATCGTCAATGTTGACTCTTGTTACAATGATACTCCACGGCACAAGCATAAAAAATGAATCAAACTGATGAATCAACCAAGCCAGCACTAGCTCTGTCACAGCTGTTATTGCATCACTCTGTCCGCCACTTGAAAACAGAACCAACAGATGTCAGACACAGCCGTGATCGCGAACTCCCCTGCCTTTGTTCCTCTTGGAGCTATGTTACATTCCAAAACAAGATATATATAAGGATATGATTGATACACTTTACAAGGATCTGGAGTCTCTGACCGCGTCCTTAATATGCCTGCTGAACTGGCAACACTGCTATAAGTCACGTGAATCGGTAGGAGCTTGTTTGTCCATCAATCGCTCAAGATTGGATTATCAAAATAGCGGTTAGAAATGAGGATCAGACCCTACGTCGACAGTGCACAAAATCATTCCATGGTACAGGCACTTCCCTTCTTCAGCATCCAGATATTTCATAACGTTGGCACTGAACAAGCACGTACCCCATTGGCAAAGCCCAAACCGCACGTTTGTGAAAACGGCAAACCAACTACACTACAATACAAGCTGTTTTAGACATCAAGGATCCACCCATTCCAGAATAAATGAGCTCAAGAAACCCTGCTTATTTAGTTTGACTGGTTAGCAGAGGACTCATAGTAGTGCAAACATGGTCTGTCTAAACGTCATCAATGAGGGCAGGAGAAGACCCAAAAAAGAATGCAATGGAAGGAGAGTAAACATGTATCCGGGCCGCTTACCATGCAACCAGCAAAGTGGAATAACGGGAAAACTGCAATCAGTGCACTACTGCCACTATTTCACCAGAGGACTCAAAGTCACGAGTTGCAATGTAAAACATCAAGGATATGGTGAGAAAAGCAGTCAATGTCCTCAACCAAGGGACAAACCCTATCATAGCCTGCGATCAACCTCTGTACAAAATTCAATGGACAGGCCTGAGACAATACGGAGAAGACTCCTATGTGGTGCTGTTGGGTGGTCTTCATATCAAAATCACATGTTGAAATGCTTGGGAGACCTATACTGGATGGATGTGGAATGGACATCGGCTATATCGAAGGCTGAAGTAGCCAAACCCTGTACCGCAGATAGCTTTCTACAAGGGCGTCGCACGTAAAGAAGACAACAAGAGCCCACCAAGTGACAGCGTGTGCGCTCTACAAACTCCGGCAAGATGCCTTACATCCAAGAAGGGGGACTGATGAAGGTCTAGAGGCTTGGTTGCAACCAACGGACGCGCCGCAAGTGTTCAGTTGAAGTATTGGGAATAATCTTGAAACACTGAGATAGTCTATCCTGCATGGGACAGAGCCATTCATGAACGTATTGTACACAAACGTTTATATAACTTTTGTTCTCCGCTTCAGTCTTAGTGACGATAATCAATTTGGTTACCGTCCTGGTAGGTCATCTTATATGGCAATTCTTAACACGTATAATAAAATTATATCCGAACTTGATAATTCTAAACACACACTTGGATTATTTCTGGACCTCTCGAAGCCTTAGATACGCTAATCATGATATTATTCTCCTCCAAAATCGAGCACTCTGGTGTTCGAGGTGGTTGGGGCTGAGTGGGTTCAGGAATTATTATCGAAACGATATCAATATGTTAATTATAATAATAATGACTCATCACATTCCTTAAAAACCTGCGGTTGTGCCTCAAGGTCAATTTTGGGACTCTTTTATTCTTATATATATCAAACGATATCGTTATTCCTCTTAAATCTATCTTCTTTACTTTATTTGCCGAATGATACAAATCTAATGTTCTCATATAATTTCTAGGACCTAATTATCTCAACAAATTCTGAGCTTTAAAAACATGTTGGGACTCTTGACTTAAAGCAATAAATTATCAGTGAAATACTTACAAAACTAACTACATCCCTTTTTCAAAACAGACACAGTACTCGCGAAATGACATTCAGTTTGATATTAAATTTGACACTATGAGTATTTACAAAATTGTCTCATTACCCAGTTTCTCGGATTATTTTAGATGAACAGTTAACATGGAAGCTTCAAACTACTCGTATTTCTAAATTGCGTGGGATCTTAAATATCTGGTATCTATTTCCGTTTGAAAACATTTTCTACCCCTTGACACTTTATTTGCATTTATAACAGTTTGTTATGCCGCATGTGCTATACCTGCATGAAGGTAAAAATCTCCTAGCTATGTTTTAAAAAGCAAGTACTATTTAGGGAGGAAATAGATTCAATTTAATTAATTTTGTACGATTTGGTATAAGATTTGTTTTAACCTATGTAAATAAATATTTTAACCATGGTGGTCCTATTGTTATTTTAATGAACTTTAAAAAATATGTTTTACCATTCTCGTTCAAATGTTATCCTGGATTTATATGTTACATGATTTTGAGAGGGTAACGTTTTAATCATGCATATTGATTATACATCTATTGTGGATGGGGTTTTTGGGGGGGGGGTATATTTTGAATTTCAAGTTTAATATCTGTGTCTCATTCATTACAAAAATATTCTTAAAATTTTACGTTGTTTTAATATTTTCATTTATTTAGTGCGTTATTATATGGAAGCACTAGGTAGATCAATCATTGATTTACGGCAAAGGTAAAAAATTGGGTCAAAGATGGTTCTAGTTATTTAATGTACTAGGACCTTTCTAGTTATTATAATGTTACTTTTTAATTGATTTATGTAATGCTTGTAATGTTAAATTGTTTTGAAAACCAAACCTTACAATAGTCTTTCATTCGTTACTTTAAAAATGGCAAACCTACAGAAGGCGAAGCTTTTGAAATGTATCAAGCTTGTGGCGACGTCACCATTGACTTCCACTGTACTTCTCATGGTCCAATCAGATGATATTTTTATGCAGTTGATTTTTTAGGCCTAGGTGGAAATATGTGACGCCACTACGGCAAAGCTTATTGAACTATAGGGCAATTTCTACGGGTAGTCTTGTAAATACTTCACTATTCACAGAATATTGTTAAGAATATAGATGACATGTGTAACAATAGGCTTTAAACAACTTAAGGTTGATAATAGGGTGTTCCGTTTAAGGCAATCGGCAATTTTAACTTCATAAGGTCGGCAATTTGAAGAGGGGAAGGGACGGAAAAGATATTAGTTATAAGTTTGGTTATATTTGGATATCTGGTCTTGAAAACATAGGTATAGACACAAAAGGCAGGCTAATGTCCATTTAACCAAAATATAGGAAGAGCCGATTTTTATGCAAATTGGCGGCCATATTGGAAAATATAAATGGTTGACACCAAGATATCAGAAAGATAATGTTATATTTGGATTCATTGACCATGAAAACATAGGTAGTTAGACACAAAAAATAAGACACTAAATCAAGTTCCTATCGGTGTTAGTGTATTAACATAAGATTAATAAGAAGGCGGGCCATTTTGAAAAATGACAGCCATGGTCGCCACAGGTCGAGTCCAGCTGGCGGTCTCCGTTTTGAAATGGTGATTTATGGTCCTATAAGTGTGTGACAAAGGTTATATTCTATCACAAAGTGCACGATTGTGCTCCAGGAGGGTGTTAACCTATGGACTTAGGCCCCTTTAATTCAATTTCTAAATCTTAACCTGAGGGTGCCCTTCCTCAAATGATGGGGGGAAAAATAAATTCCACCAAAAAATCAATAGTGTCCTAATTTACACTTAATATCTTTCGCAATAAGTCATGTGCACAGACTACCACCATGGGTGAATACTGTTCGCGCCGTGTACACACACATGTACACGTACGTTTATGTACAATGTACATACAAATTGGTGTCTTTGTCTTGCTTTGAGCAAAACATTGTTAATGTATTTTTGACATTTGTTATAAAAACACGTACATGTAGACACACCTACAAACATGATGACAGCCAGAGAGACGGGCGCAGACAGGCATACAGACATCGACCACACATACCACAGACGCACACATACACACACACACAACCAAACACACACACAACACACAAAAGAAAGGTTAGTGGATCAGGGAAAGTCCAGACAGTTACTTTAAATTGAGAAAGAACTACTTGGATTTTTACTGGGGAAGATATTCGACTTATCTGACTGAACCAAGAAATACTCTGAGCAGTCACTTAGTGTGCAAATTTGATTGGGTGATGCAACGGGGCTTATCGTGAAAAAAAAAACACAAATGAACATTCTGAGGACATATAACATTTTTCAAAATTTAAATCATGTGCAGAATGTTACATACAGTCATTGTAAAACGAGTGACTGGGAGATTGCAAAAATGCCCACATCTGACCAGAGGTGTGAGCCTGGAAAAAATACCAAACAGACATGGAAGTATCCTTGCTAAGTCTGACCCTAGCTAGTGTAACTAAATAATGTATAACATTAGACTGAAAAATGATCAAGGCTAGCATTATACAACACAGCAGCTAGGGAAGTGATAGGGGAAGGCTTACCAGAGGTTACATTGATTGACTTTGCTATTCTCAACTGCTTTCATACCCATTTAAAATACACAACATCCACGTCAAAAACCAATTGTTTGTTTTAGGACCCTATAAACTGGCCTTTCATAAACCTTAATATCACCAAACGAAAACAGTTTTATTGCCCCACATCATCCAAACAAATGCAAAAGTCAGACTCTCTTCTTATCGTTGTACAAACACTGTGTACTCAGCCAGAGAGATGGTAACACCGTATGGCTGCTTCACTGAACGCAAGGTCCTTGGTTTGGGGCATTGTGCTCCGAAGTGG
>JAMKCH010012482.1:0-27342 GCA_023653785.1 Ophioderma brevispina | reverse complement strand
ATGGATATGGGTGTAAGGGCTGGCGCTTCCAAATCCGGGGGCATTCGGTGAAAGTGACTCAAAAGCGGTCTTTGGGTGAAATTTTATCCCAAAAGTCCAAAAAGGTCTGAGGGACCGTGGTAAACTTAACAAAAAATGTGGTCTTGGGTGACCTTTTTACAATTATGCATGGGGGTCTTGGGTGACAATTTCAAATACATGGGGTCTTTGGGTTGACATTTTCAAAATACATGGTGTCTTTGGGTGACAGCGGTGATGAAAATGGAGTCTTAACTCCTTGCGTGCGTCAGGGACTATACTCCCAAAGTGAATTTTGGTCAATTTTTGTCTGTTTTTTGTTAGAAAACATTTCCAAATTAATTAATTTTCATGAGGCATGAAATGCATTTAAATGAGGCACAAGAAGGACCATAGCCTTTTTGTTCGTTTTTAGAGGGCATCCCAAATGACCTACCAATATTTGGAACAGCAATCTCAAATGACCACTACTGACTTAGTGTTATAAACTTATACAGAATTGCTCAGCGTGAAAATAGTTACAGCCTTAAATTACCGTCCCTCCAAGATGGAAGTGCCCCCCACCCCCCCACATATGGTAGTAGTTACCAGCAATATGGTGCATCTCAGGCACTAATGTCAATAATTTTCTTGTCCCTACTTGATTATAGTGTGCAAATTGTCAAAATAATAAACCTCCACCAAATTAAAATTTATTCGGAGTCGGCCGGCCAAGGGGAAAACTCCATGAGCTTAATTTTTGTACACGAAAATCAAATAGAGTTTGTTTGTTTGTTTGTTTGTTGTTTGGTTTTTTTTACAAAACAAAAAACAATGTGAAGACTTGTACCTGCTGTGTGATTTGGTCCAGAAGTTCTGCGTGAGGTACTTCACACGGTTTGGCAAATAGTTTTCCAAGACGTACCAATCAAAGTCTTCCTCATTGGCGCAATGACACATAGCAATACCGACCGATATACTAGAGGGGTCACGCTAGAACAGGCGACCAATATGCCAAACTTGTCGTTAATCATAGCCTGGTGTGGTTGCGGTAGTGTGGCCACTGGGTCACCTCTTCATCAGTGATCGCCCCGGTGATCGCTTGTTTCAGTGACCATGTGAAAGTAATCATAGTCTGGCAGGTATCATAGTCCGGGCTCATAGATGACAACGGAATTAAGCGTGAACTAATGTTGCGTTGAAGAGTCAACTGAATCGATTGGCCATTTGTCACATTTTTCCCGGATGTGAGCCCGGAGGACTATATCTCCTGCCACACGGTCTGTTTCAGTGATCACTCCCGTTTACTCAGCTAAGCGGGAGGACCGCGCAAGCGCGGGCCTCCCATAGTTAACATAATAGAAAGCAAACTCTTTTGCCTCTTTCAAAGCCAGGTGGCATTTCTTGTCATGTAGATAAACTCTTTGTAAGTAAAGTATTGACATGTTAGGTAAACGGATTTCGGTCAATAGTAGTTATAAAAGAAACTTTAAACTCAGGAACTGGCAAACCATACATTATTGTTATGCGTTCCCGACAGGCAAGGCAAAATACCATCGTCTGCAAATGTGCACGGTTTTGGCCATGTGACTAAAGTCTAGCCATAATGAGTAACCGCAGCCCCCCCCCAAAAAGTCCAAATTTTAACGTTTTGTGTCATCTGTAAGAGGCGCATATAAGGACTGCTTTGGAGGTGGTGTATGTTTCTGTATTGCGTGTCTGTCTGTGGATAGGCGGAATGACCAAAGACCTGCTGTGGAATTTTCCACATGGGCCGGTATGAATTGGGCCACTTAGGGCGGTCGAGGGCCGACTCAAAAGAGGCCTTAATTGGTCAAGGTCAACCAATACTTATTAGTATCCCCCCCGTTCGTCAGAATTTGGAGACGACGGTAAATAAAAAAATTGGGTTAACGGCCAGGTGCGAAACGAGGGAAAAAAAAAAGATATATGCTCATGGCCGGTCAAGTCCATTTTTCCACGGCCAGGTTGACTACCCAGTCCAGCCTCTGGTCTGTGGTAAAAAATGTTAACCTAAACATAATTGTCCACTGTTCCACATACGTACTGATCTCTCTACAATGGATTGGAAAACCTGGGCTCCGTACTTGCCTGCAACCACTGACGGCCATATGGTTAATCCAAAAAGAGCCCAGCAGGTGGTTAAGAGCCCGGGCCTAATTCAAAGTGTGTTCCATTGAAATGTGGATAAGCGACATAACAGAGTACATAATCAAGCAGATTCAGTGAGGTTCAATGGATTTGAAGGTGTGCACATATGGATGGCATGTCCCTAAAACAGGCACTCGAGATACAACTTCTGTTAAACAGGTGTCTCTGGTATGATATTGTACTGGTAAACCAAGATGTCGGCCTTCAATGATCTACTATACAATACTGTGTGTAGCCAATCACTATATAGAGATCAGGGACCACCGTGCACACAGTTTCATGGCACTGAGAAGCTACAAGTATACCTAATAGATGATCGGAAGCCAAAGCGTGATGCAATGTAAACAGATCGACCATAGCGAACGGAGGGTGTTTCGGTTTGTAATGTCTTGGACGACCACAGGCGGCGCGGCGCTGGACTGGCTCAGGTTTCATATTTCAAATCAGGCTATTTTACTCGATTTTGAGCCTCAATTCATTACCCAACAAGATATACTCGTTCTTAAGATCCGCTACAAATTATATTTTATGGGTTGGCGTAGTGTATCTTCTCTCGCCTTTCGCCAATGAGGTATCGGGTTCGATCCGGAAGGGGGCTCGTCGCGGGGCTTTATGTGTATGTGGTGTCTCATCCAAACTCGTTCCCGCAGGTTGTCCCTCCGGGTACGCCGGTTTCCTCCGGCTTCTAAAATCGAGCTTCTTGGAATAAATCTGTTTCTGTTATGGTTTCTTGATGTGCTGAGCGCCTTTCATGGCTGCCGCACAGCAATTCTCGTGAAATCTAAGCGGGACAGCCCTATCCTAAAATTACAATGAGTGCACAAAATCGAAATAATTCCACGGCCTATATGTAAAAGAACCAAATCATTGAAAGGCTTTTAGACAATATCCATGCACGTTTTACCAAAATAAGTTCCCCTAAAGTTAGATGACATTTCGTGGAATAACTTCACTTGAACTGGAGTCTCACAAAGTTTTTGAAGACGAGGAAACATTTGGCTCTGCCACAAATAGTTGTTGACTTTCAAAAGACACTTTACATGCTTTAGGTGATCAGGGACGGACTCCATTTTTTTTTCCGAAAATTTTTTTTTTAATTTTTTAGGTTTTTTCTTTTTTTAAAGGTTTAAAATCAAACAGTTGTAAATTACAAGAACGATTTCAGTCCTTTAATTTTAATTTATTGATGTCTGAAGTAAATAAGTTTAAAACATTAACTATATGCAAACAAATAAACAAACAAGACAAGTGTAATATGCAGACAAAACAAAATGAGATTGAGATGGCTGTAAGCAACACCATGTGAAATGTGAAGCAAATCGTCACCTAAGGGAGAACGACATACTGGGCCTAGTGTAAAACGCGATAAGCGCAAAAGTTAGTGATCTATTAACTACTTTGCTTCGAATCTTTATCTTAGAATGTAATGGTCCTTGGGATAACCCTGCAACTGACCCATCTCACGAATGCAGGGTCAACGGTCACCTAAAGTTCATTAAAAGTCATGATCCCAAAATGATCAGAATTATTATGTCGTAATATCATTGGATATAGTGTCCCACGTGTGGGAGAACCTCCTGTGACCTTGGAGACCTTTGTCCCATCACAAACCGCGACGGCAGATGACGCATGCGTTCAGTGAACGCTGTATTTTTATTTGGAAATATTACATTTAGTAAATATTCCACTTTGAATTGAAGAAGACTCAAATCATTCAATTTGATTAGGCTCCCTTATCTTTCCAGCAAAATTTAAACCATCTTTGTCTACATGTGCATCTATTTCCATCATATCGCCTCATATTTCATGCTTTCCAAGCAACTGTCAAGAAATCCAACACAGATTATCAAAATGTGTGAAATAAAGGTAATTGTGTATTAATACTTAACAAAATAATGTCAACAGAGCACCCCATCGGATTGAATCTTCCAGGATATTTATGGCAGTTAAACGCTTTTAAGTATGATCTATAATAATAATAATTAGAGCATTTGCTTCAGGTGGAATTAACGCAGTTCACCTGTCACATTCTAATCAGTATCAACAATTCCATTACCTCCCGGTAGTATTAGCACGAGTATGCAGCACAGATTTTAATCTCAAAGACACGTTTTTATTTACAAAAACAATACCTATGTCAGTGTCGTAGTTATGAATTTTCAATAAATTAATAGTGTGATAGAGAAAGAAAGAGACAGAGAGGGAGAATAACTGATGTGGAAATAAGACGCATTTTTCATATTTGATTAAGTTTTTCATCATCCAATAAAAATGACAAGAATTACAAGATGCAAAGTACGTATTCCCAGACAGGTATCATACTTTGCCCAGTTACCGTTAAAATGCTCCTCCTAGGACTACAAAAATGAAATAATTGAAGCATCCACAAACTTAATGATTGTAGTATTTTGAGACGAGTAATCATCTTTTTTAATCCAAGAAACACCCTCTGTTTAGTATATACATAAAAATCCATTGGTTTCCTGGACATTGCAATGGACCTAAGATCTGCTACCCACAAACCATACATGAAGGCGAACAATGCCCTTCTGTAAGTTCACAATGAAATCAACCACCCCCTTCCGTGCCAAAGAACATCCAGACAGCATAAATAAGAGACTCTCCAAAATCTCTTCCCATGAAGAGATTTTCAATGCGGCTACACCGCCATATTAAGAAGCACCTGTGATTACAATGATCATCTCCAGTACAACCCTCCAACACACATCGTCGGGTGTATTACATAGTGACGGATCTTAAACAAAATACGAATTTTTGTTTCTGTGAAAATCGCATTTTAAAAATCGCGAACTCTAGAGGGTCCGTACACATCTCTACATACAATTCAAACAATCAAATCCGATTAAGAAACAAAATCAACAACTGAAAATTTATTTAAGCTAATATTTTTGAATTCTTACTTGATAAAATGGATGTAATACATAGGAAAAAATGACCATCATATCCGTCACACCAAAAAATACGCAAAACGGCGATTTTGTTCATGACATAGTGACGGATGTTGAATTTTCCCTATACTAAAGCGTTATTCAGCATCCGTCATTATGGAAAACATCAATCGGCGTTTTCTGAACATCCGTCAAACCAACGTCCGTCATTGCGAATCTGCTCAATTTGGTTATTACATAATGACGGATGTTGAGTGGATTGCCGCGATTCATCGATTTGAACTGTTAATATAATATAAATTTCTACTAATATCGATAACTATAAATTAATTACATATTTTGCTTGTGTCAGTTATAAATATAAGATGAGAATATTTACTAACAAAAGTATTTAAAAAGCCTTGGTGGGAAATCAAGTATACACTTCTTTGACAGAGGGTTCAACATCCGTCACTATGTAATACACCAAAGTCCCTGTTATGCAACATACGTCAAAATTGCAAAATTTCTAATTAAGATTATTAATTAATGAAGTACTTGCAAGGTTCGGCACTTGGCATGTTTGAAGATTTTATTATTTAGTAGAATTTCCCTTCGTAAAAATGATAAAAATTCAACATCCGTCACTATGAATACAAACAGCCCGAACGACAATGACCAACGCATAACAGCAATGACCAGCAGAACAGCAGAAAACGCATCAGAAAACAGAATTTAACATGGTACAACCCCCGTAGAACAAATCTACTTGATAAATGTAAATTAAAAAAAATATTATTATCTCACAAAAACCAAACATATCAGTTGGAACAATGTAATTCTCAGCTCACGCTGATTTTGTAGCCTAATATTAGCCATTGTCTACCTGAGCCTTTTTTGTGTAACAACACACCCGAGGTGTAGGATTTTCCTTATTAAACATCCAATTCCTATAAAGTTGGCACCACAGAATAACGTAGAGTTTTCTTTTTCTATTGGTATCAAAATTAGTACATACACGGCCATTATGACTTCATCATGACGTCTTAAGTCAAGGCAAGTATAGATGATGTGACATTTGTTTATGTTTATGGCGCCCCCTGTTGGTGTAAGAGAGAAACTGGCAGGCAAAAGCACCTATACTTTGCATGGGGAAATTCTGTTTTTTGCTGTAACTTTTGTTTCGAATTAAATAATACTAACTTTCTTATCAAGCATAATAAGCTAATGCTACCAGCTGCATTTTGTGACCAATTTAGATCAGGAAAGATTCTGCAAGTAATTTATAACCAGATTTTATGTGGTCTGTCACAGAAACTACTGTAATATTTTGCCTGCCAGAAAACAACAGAGGGCGTCCTGAATGTCAACAAGTGACGTCATAGGTCACATCATCTATAGCAATACTGGATATAGGTGGATAATTGATATTTTGCAATATTATTGGCTAGTTATTTGCTATCATTTAGAGCCAAACAATCTGATATTCCTTACTTTTGTTGGTAAATTGTTTTTTTTTCTACATTATGTCTTTGGAAATTGACAGTTTTGTTGCCATGAAAAGATTAGGACGTTGTTCTGACTTAATACCAGATACGGTACTCATTCTGCTATCAGAGGACTATAGCTATATATTGGAACAGAAATCAAGTACTAGCTGTGACGTCAAGCTAGGCATGCTGGTACTTCGCTCCCGAAGTCGGGTGGTTGCTACCCTTATCGATCACTCCAGGATCACCCTGTACCGTACCTATACCATTGGGTGCGTGTTTTAGCATGAAAATAGGGGTAAAATATCAATTGAAAATTACATTAAAGCGAAATGCCAGGCTAATATAATTTGATTCAACATTATAAATACATTTTTGTTTCAAATGAATGTCTTTCAGTCAGAAAAATGACACTATATTATTGATATCAAAGTAAAACGTTTATAATATCTTCCGTATGACTGCAGCAATTTTGATCGGCCCGCGAGAAAAATTGAAATCATGATGGTATATATATATATATAGTACATAGTGCGTCTTGAAATAAGTAGCCAGTGAAAGATTATTGAATGCCATAACCAAACCTTTTCAGCTATATTCTGTTCAAGAATCCGCCCCAGTTTTTAATCTATCGTTACTGCTTTTCTACTAGACACACTATATAATCCGATTTTCTGACCAGGAGTACCCTAGACATTCCTTAGACACCTGTTTTTGTCTATTGACTTCTCAAGTCATACAACGTGACCAATGCCGAGCGACGTCACCAATGCCGAACATGGCGACCTCCATGGGCACATTTATTAGTTAATTCTGCTAATAAAGCACTCAATATTGCAGTAGATATTAGTTCTTCAGACAGCAAAGACATCTTTTAAAACATATTTAAATTAAAAAATAGCCTGTTAGTACACTTTAAATCACTTGGCACCGGAATAGTGGGTTTGGTTGGACCAGCCCCTTTAGTAGACGTTATTTAACCCTCGTCGCCCACACCCCAGTGAACTTGGACGTTAAAATGCCAAAAGAAGAAGACGACCATAGCTATCCACTATTATCAAAATCATTAGCATCGGGTGCTTTATAACGAATTTTCGGGGGGGGGGTAACCACCCCTTTGGTAAACCGTGTTACAAAAAAGGCTTAGTAAGACGAGGGTTAAAGTTTGACCCGCTCCACATCGTTAAAGAATATGTACAATAACAACATCCTTGTTGGTTAGTTTAAAAGAAAGATGTCATCCATGTAAAACATCTTACTTTGCGGTAAGCGGTTTTCATCTGATTGAGTTTTCATCTTCTGAAGTACATACGCAGAAACGGGAAAGCACGTATTGCCTTAAAGGTATAATACTACCTATGCGACCGTGAAAAAGGTGCTCGTCTTTGACCTATAAAATGAATACTATGAATTACCTTACGTCCTATTGGGTACCTAAAGGCAGAGTCAGAGATATTGAATATAGTTTGGTGTACCAATTAAAATAGTGGACTAAAATTAAAGATGGCCACCAAAACAGCTTTTAAGCTGTTTTTAATTTGTTAATTCCGAATTTTCGGTTTCCTCTATAATAAAATTCCGGATCCCCAATTTCATTACAAAGTTGGGATTTTTAATATGAAGGACATCGATTTCAGCTTAGCTATTTCACATAGTGATTATTACGGGAACAGTCATTATGTATATCTCTAAAGTCCCTTAACTGCATTTTATTGCACTTTTCAAAAATAACGGATGTGACAACTGCATAGTTTTAGGGGGCAATGGACCTAGATCTAAGAAGAAAAATAACCTACTTTCCTTTTTTGCGGTGATCGTCAGGTGTGTGATTTTCCGAAAATGATGTTAGGTATAATTACTCCAAAGCACGATTTGTCGGAGCAGGACGATCGAGGGCGACATCCGTGGGAAATCTCCGAATCATCTTTAAGTGAAATAAATGTGTTAAATCAATTGTATTTGACATAGGTGAGATGGGAATGATAAATCCACAACGGTTATCGGGTTTAAGATCGACATGGTCTGCAAAATGCACATGTTTCTCATATTCAAACGAATTTTAATGTGACATTTAAAACTTCTCTTTGTGTCTTATATTTATAGTTAAAAATCCTAAGTGAGGCAATCTTTACTTTATTAGAACTGAATTAGAACTTTTTCCCCAAAGGCTACTCCCATTCTAATTGATATAATATTGGTTTAGCGCCATAATTGTCTATATCATGCGATCGACTATTTAATTAGAGGTTATTTGGATTTTAATTTACGAGTGTAGGTTTATTATACTCTATAATAAATCGATTAAATAAGATTATGTAGCTCTCAATAGGCTTGCTGATCTTTTCATAACGATCCACATCGAATCTTGAATCAACTGTAAAGCTTACGAGACCCATTTTGGCGCCAACTTTGAGCAACATTTAGATAGAGAAAAAGACGGTGGAGGATCGAAAACAAAATAAGAGGGGGTTTCTGCAAACAGGAAAGAAAGTGAAATCATGGTTGCTTTTGATTTGGAAAACTACGGTGTGAATGAAAGAAAAATATGTTTTTTACACTAGCATTCTTATGAAATCGAAACCACCACCACCCACACCACCATATTTTATTTTCAATGCGCTAATTATCTGTCAAACAAAAATCGGGCACCTTAAACGATATTAATATATTTGTAGCATAAATGTATCGACCAAGTATTGGTTTTAGGACCCGAATTCATTGGAGCACAAACTAACCTCTTCAGGCAGAAAAATGTTTTAATTTTCTTTCGCGAAACTGCCACAAGATCAAGTTGCTTAAGATGGTAGGACGGAACGGCCCACAAGAATCCTAGGAGAATATTGGAATTAAAAGCTCTGTCTAAAACGTTGGTGTGTACCGCGCGGGTATGAATTATAGTAGGTTTGAGTTTTCTAACATATCTAGGGCGTTCTTAAGAAAGAAATACTTTCATCACACGTGCTGTGCTTGATCTATTTGCCTTTATGTATATAAAGTAGCTTAAAGTGTTTATTTAAAAATGAATGTTCACTGTATTGAAATCAACAATTACCAAATGGATCAAAATGATCATACCTTTATTGGTTCTGAAACCCTTATCAAACGGACCTATACATAGTTACATACATATTTAAAAACGAACACGTTTAAACATTCAAGGAGTTAACCCTTAATGGTGTGAGAGCGTGGCCCACTGGGTAGGGTATAAGCATTATGGTTGCTATAGAGTCCCCGGTTATATTCCCGGCGGGACCACTTGCAGGGACTTAATCGGGTACTACAATTCTGGATTTGAAAATTTGAATTCGAATCCCCCATGATGGAAGTTGGACTTAGGGCAAATGGGACCATGATATACCCCGCTTCCCCTTGGGGGGGGGGGGGGTTAGGGGCGTGGTATAAGACAGTCGGTCTTCATTTACCTGTCATGTGGATGCATATCAGTCCAGTTTCGAAAAGAGTAGGGTGATACCACTGAGCTGTAGCAATTCTATCCTGGCTAGATGAGACCCAAATGGAAATAAGCTTCTTGTTCGAATCAAACAATCAATCGTTTTGCGCTTATAGAGGTTTCCACTTCCGCTCTGCTTGTAGATTCCAATAATGTTGCCCGTTGCCGTAGTAATGGCAAATATTTGAAATCACCAGGACCTCCAACAACAAGCTGTTATGCTTTATAGCTGTGACCAGCCTACATTTAGAGGGCTATTTGAAACCATTAACATTTATGTTAATTAGCTGAATTTGAGAGTGTTCGGGGTTGAAATGAGACAATTTGATATACATTAAAAGTGAACAATAAGAAATACGTTTTGGAAACCTTCAAAAAACTGTTTTTTTAAATGAAATTATAATACACTGTATGGCTATAGTTATAAATCAAACAATATTAGAGGAATAGGTTTCGAAATGTTTAAGTGTGCAATGAAGTGGATCAAGAAGTACTGTGGTGTCCAATGTTACACGTTGACAATTTGATGCATTTTCGATGCATATTTCTACTACTAGTCAGAGTATGAGATTTCCATACTACGTTGGCAAAAAAACTTGGTCAACAACTATTTTTAAAACCAAAAGTAGGTAAGCGTTCGACTTTTTTGTTTGGTGTGCCTGTTTAGTACCATTGAATTGGTACCGTTGAACTGCCTCAGCCATCAAAGAAAACAAAAAAAAAAAAAACCGAAATATGAAGATTCAATCACCAATGATGATGTTGAATTACATTCACAAACCCCCCACACCACAATAATTTGAAGTTTATGCCTTAATACAATCATTAATAAGCACGGCATCAATGACATGTAAACAAGACGCAGTGGTACGTGTTGATTTAATATAACTTTCTAATAAACATGCATTGATTGTATAATATTTCATTCAAAATGAACTTACTAGTGTGACAAAGGAGTATACGATAACTTGGATGCAAAGAATTATATAAATACAATTTTAGCTTTTTCACATCATGTATGTATATACTTTCTTAAAATATATGTTTGAGAAAAGAAAAACTCCAGATTTGCCTCTTTAATGTTATTTTGCTTGTGGCTTTGCGAATATAGGACAAATGATTAAAATAAAACTAACTAACCTTTACATCACAACCCTTTTGCTGCAATGTTTGTTCCATAATCCTTGAAAGCCTTACCCATTGATCCCATACATGTGAAGTTATTTGTTCGGGGCATGTTCTTGATTGTCTGATGCGAATATAAATATTTACAACCGTCGAGGAAACTAGACACTAGGTTGGAAAAAAAGTATCAAAATGAATGTGACATGGAGTATTTTACACAGAGTTTAATATAAAATTTGCAACTCTCGCTACATCGAAACTATTTCCCATTAATTTTGTCCGTGGAATTATGTTTCTAGTGCCAGCGGGCTAAAAGGCCTTATATATAATTTGACAGTTGACACAGCGGACACTTTCCGAGAGCATTCTGTAATATGAATAGTTGATGCGCCTCACACAGTATGAAGCTATTCATTCCAAATCCAAAATTTCACCGTTTAAAATGATTACATTTAAAAGTGGGAACAATAATTTATTTCTTGTATATCATTAGTTGAAATTATTCCAAGGTTGACCTTATAGCTGTATGATGTTGCACAGAGATTGAATTACTTTTCAAAAAGACATACCATACTAAACAATAAATCCATTTCCAAAGTAATAAGTCCCTTCCCCCTACAAAGTACATTTTTCTGCGGAAAAGTTAGGCTCTTTAACCTGTTTACCAAAAATGTACATATTTAATGTTTCAACACAAAATCACACAACAGTTTAAACCTTCTCAAGTTCAAGTTCAAGTTCAAATTTATTTCAGCCATTAAACATATCGAACGTTGACCAGAAATATGTAATACAGTATAATATATAATAATCAATAAAGTATCAATTGTAGACGGTACTAAGATGAACTTGGTGAGCGTATATGGTACGATATGCTAGGACTAGCATTGGACAACCCGATAGGGCCTTATGGTTATTGCTGACCATGTAATTCATAAAAGTAAATATACCAATATTACAAAATGGTACAACACAGCTGTTTGAAAGCTGACAAACCAAAACGAGAATGAACAACCAATATCGAAAATGACGGCATTAGGAGTTTGATGACGAATTAAAAATGGCTCTTTCGTGCATAGGGCATTAACAGTCGAGAAAATCCCGGAGCTTGAAGTACCACACATGCGCAGTAACAACAAGGAAGAACACAGACCATTTTGATTTTGGTACAATAGATAGATATGATCATCTTCTTTCCATGCTACCAAAATGGTACCAAAACATGCAAATGATGTTATAAAGTCACACATGTCAGCAAAAAACTGCCCAATTTTCCGAGTACACCAGTGTAGTTAGAATAGGGCACAAAATTCGTTTTTTACAAAAACAAGTGTGGCATATCCGATTCCCATGCGGTTTTTTGCTCTAATGGAAAATGGCTAGTTTTATATTCTCAGAGCGTTTTAGTGCTACAATGATTTTGGCTCAGTAATATTGTGATATCAATATTCCACCCTGGACCAGTTTATACCACATTATTTAACAAAATCAGAAAAATATGGGGAAGTAATATGCTATACGAATGTTTGTTTGCGTGTTGTTTGTTTCTTTCTTTCTGTAGTTAGCAAATTAACTATGAAAATTTTTGTTTTTTATCCCTTTCGTCTTTCGAATGAGGCATTAAAGCCGTTCGTTCCCATGTGGAAAACAAGTTGATGGAAGCAATACAATGCTATCGTGCTATAAAGACTGGTGGCTCCATTCTTAACATTTATAAGAATATCTGATGCTGGCATTTTTTCGAGATAATCTACCGTCAAAGATGTGTATGTATCTGATTCATGATGCTTGTGGAGGAATTCGCCACTTTTTGACTTGCCTTTAAAATGATGGGTGTTATAACAACGTTTCATTGTTTTTTTTATCACTAGGAATCAATACCTTTGTAAAAATGGTATACGTCTATATGACGTATGTGCATTAATATGGCGGAATGGCAAAACTTTTAGAAAATGACACTGTAGAAATTAAAAAAAAAATGCACATTTTGGTAATTTGATTACTGAAAGAGGTTTGATTTGGTATAAGACCATGCGCAGTTTTCGGGAAAACGCTTTTATTTGGATTGAGGTCAAACAAAAATGCAGGAGAGAAATTTTCCTTGTTGCCCTATGTATTCATTATCCATTTTTGAAAATGGAAATAATTGCACTATGACCATGTTGAAATGTTACGGTAGCGTGTTTGCTTATTTTAAAGGTCCCAGGAAAAATGCACAAAAGCCAATTGTGTTGTTGTTGTATCAAGTGAACAAGGAGGGACGAGAAAGCATTCATATTTGGGTTGGTTGATGACCCATCATTAGTGAAAACCATTGATTTTTGCAGAGAGTACATAGAAATTCAAGTGACTGGGTGTGTGACAAGCTATTCATGGCCACGACTGAAAATCAATAGTTTCATATTGATTTGTAATGGTAGGTTTTTTTTTGGCCCTCTGTTAGTGGAATGGAATGCCCCCCGTAAAGATTTGGAGTAGTGTCATCTCATTTCAGGGACCTTTAACTCACCCGAAGGCGATCTACTGAAGAGATGAAGACCTTTGCTATAATCAAATACTCTGTATAGTTATTGTGGAAAAATATAGTTCGGGTAGGTGGGTATTAGGAGACATGGAATTAGGTGCTTGACATAGTACAGTGAGGCAATAGCTCAGCCGTGGCAAAAATTTTACGAAGAGAGACATCTTTCTATCCTCAGAATCCGCCTTTTATCCGTGGCAGGATTTCTATCAGGCGTGTGCCACTAAAAAAAGCAAGTTAAAGTTAGTAGACCATTCTTAATTCGTATCTTCCTTCCGATTGTTTTTTCCTTGTGCTGAACTAATAAGAGGTTTGTGGAGCAAACAAACAATATATTTATGGCTCATCACAAGTGCGGTCTCCGTGTTTCTGTCCTTTAATACACCACTCGTGATAAATAATTTTAATAAGAGGTCGGACAAACGTTCGGTCCCCCTTTTGAATTTACAACAGATCTGCTGATCAAAACAATTACAATGATTGACATTCGATGAATGAAAGGCTTTGAAACAATGACGCATTCCACGGGTATTATTGCGTTATTATTTCAATGATACTTTCAGGTTGGTGACGACATGGAAAGTTATACTTTCTAACAGATTTAAAATCACAGATGCTACACTAACGTTCCACGTATTACCAACTATAATTTCAGATTGTTGTTCCTATTTATACCACAAACCTAAAAACAACAGTACTGACAATCATACAAGAACAGTGAATTGTGAACTCCACTATTTCATGAAACAAAAGTTTATCTCTTCAAACACTATTTACAATATCAAGTACACTTCGTGCAGTCGTTTGTGGTTTGGCATATTAATACTACGTATGAAATAGAACTCGAATCTCGCGGTTCTCGGCCTTCACGCCTTACAATATTAAAAAAACATTAAGCTGTGGCGGCTCCATAAAAAATAGCAGTTTAGTGGAACACACACATACATTAGCATTTAGTGACAAACCACACAATACATGTACACCAAATATAATTTTTAAAAAAAAAAAAAATGCAAGACCAACGTAAGTGCATTTTGACTATTTTAGAGGAAGACCATTTTTGTGTTTCTATGGTTTCTATATACGTGGTGTGTCCATAATTATTAGAAGGGGAAAACAATAAGGAATGTATTGGTATGATATAAATCAATAATTTTTCTTGATAAACGTAATTAAATATTTATTACAAAAGAAGAGAACGTAAGATGTATTTTGTAATATAAGACAAAGTAAGGGCTGAAAAGGTGTTGAAAAACAGTTAATTGCAAGGCCAACGTAGTGCCAGTCTTGCACTGAAAATGGGCAACAAACGTTTAATGCACTTACGTTGGTATTGCATGAAAGGGAGCACCTTTAGGGTTAATGCAAGGCCATCGTATTTACCAGAATAGTTTACACAATGGGTAAATGTTCGCGCGCTTCACGCGCAGTTTGTTCTAATTACAATTACTTAAGGATTTTAGCTTCTATACAAAACAAACATTTTTAGGCGCACATGTGCTGTAATGGATCTTTCAGCAAATCCTTTGCAAAAAAATTGATTTTTGCTGGTTTCTAGGCAAGGGGGTAGGGTATAAATACTGGTGTAAGCATTTCATGTGGGGTAACAGGTGCATAAAACATGTTTATATGGTTCCTAAGATTATACAGATATAGGTTTGCTACATCGACACCGGTTCGTGTGTGTAGACAGGCCAAAAACCGTTCAAGGTCAACAATGGGGATATATGTTCCTAACGGTCGATATTTAAATTGGTTTGAAATTGTTTGTATAGGAATGTTTAAAACAGGAAATATACTCCTTTCTTTATGCTAATCCCAATAGACCCAGTGGGACCTATCGAGATTTTCCTGTTAAGTACACTCCAACACTCAAATACAACAATGACATGTATTTAATATTAATTATTACCACCTTATAATATCATGAAGATAATAGGCATAGGTCTTCAATTTCATTGGTTAATTGCGCCGGACACCAGGGATGAGAATTTGAGCTATAGTGAATTTGAGCTTATTTCCCATGCCGTAGTTTTTTACTACTTTTCCTATAACCGTAGTACCCAGAGGCAAAGTTATCTATGTTAGCATTTTGTCAGCATTGTAGTTATTATGGTTCTTCTACAAAGAAGGAACTTCCTCGTTGTTAACATCAAAACACAAAATGGGCTTGCCAGTAGTCCCGGTCAGCGTCTTGACAGCCGACGAAATTGCTGCGTGAATACAAAATAAAAGATGCACAAAAAACACCCGCTGATTTGTGTTCCGGAAGGCTGTGAAACATTCTTTTCAGACTAGTGTACGAAAAAGGAAGTGCTCTCGCGGAAGATAAAGCGATAAATGTACCGACTGGACGAGTGTTGGGGGGTGATTTTCGCCGAGCGTTTTTTATGCAAACAAAAAGGACAGTCAACACGATATGGTCTTCAAAGGCAACTTGAAAATACCATTCTTCCATAAATATTTTAAAGGTGTAATATACATGTTGGAGAGGAAATAGTGCAATCTATGTTCCCGAGGGGGGTAATGGCTACATATTTATATTAATTAACTTAGTTCCTCAAACTCGTTGAATTCATTAGTTTCCATGTCTGTGCACCATAGGGAGGAAGGACAAAAAACTGCGTGCGTGAAAATTGTCGTTTTGCCCCTAATTCGGAAATCGCTCGATACCATTCCATACCTAATTCATATTATTGTCTCAAGTAGTCTGACATGTGGCAAGAAGTTTCGTGAATTAGAATTATTCCTATGGGAAAAATACATTTTCTGGCGTGGTGGCCAGTACAGCCAGTACGTCAGTTATACATCCATCAGGATTGAACATTTAAGCCCATTTGAGAAAAAATCTGTTCTGATTCTAACAATTTACCCAAGATGACCTTGGAACTATTTTTAAGCCTATATGTTGAAGGAGTTGTCCTAGATTCTAGCAAAACTAATATAACAGTGCAATCCATAGGACACAGAGGGAACATATACCTTTAACCGTATGTATGAAACACATTTTACCCCTGGTTGAAATTACCTGAAAATGAGCAACTGGATGACCAAAATGCATCATTAAGATATTGAATCTCCGAGTCTTTATTAATATTCACTATTTTCTCGAGTGGCCATCAAGTTTACTGTGCTCGTTTTCACGACTTGAGTTTTCACTCGTCATAGGTTCTGCTCGAACCATGCAGGCCCACCCCTTCATCACAAATTATATATAATACAATTCGCTTGAAACTCTTAAAAATAACGACTCTGAATTATCATAACGATGGTTTCAATGGTGTCCAGTAAAACACGGTCCTGTGGAAGTGGTTTTCTCACACCTAAATGCCCTGCCATGGGACTGTCATGGGCAATGCCTATCACTTCCCTATAATATACCTTTGTAGGCCTATACAAAATTAAAAATTAATTTTATGATATTTATTCATGATATCGGGATGCAGCAAAAAACGTCAATCAATAATAATCAATCAAAATAATAATAAATCGATCGGACCGAGCAAGCAATCAATAGGCTATCAATCCAAAACAATCATTCAATCATATATCTGGCATCCAAGCCAATCCAGCGCATATTTTAGGCAAGTTAATGTATTGGCAAAAAAGTATCATATTGATGCCTTGCAGGGGAACGACACAAAGGAGCGGTGATTTTTGATTTAAAGTGTCGGGATAATAAAGGACAGAAAAGGGAAAAACATAAAGGAAAAATCCTTACATCCTTGATTTTCATTGCGTGAGCTTGTGCGCTTGAATATTTTATATTGCCTAGTAATGTGGTCAAATACCCCTAGGGTTGACTTCTGTTCTGTATCAAATTTTAACTTAATTTGTACAGGACTGTCCCAAAAAGGAATATCACAAAAACGTAAGTTCATCTCAACTGGACACCTTTAAAGCAATATTAGCGCATTTTTGAGAGCGACCCCCAATTTTCAAAAATTTGAGATTTTTTACACGGTGCATTTGGAACTGGCCTTAGTAAACTATACCTGTGAATGGTTAAGCTCGAAAATGACTGATGGTGTCACAAACCGAAGCAAATGTGTAATTAGAATTAATTATCGGGATCCCCGATAATATTACAACGGCTGCTTGAAACGGTCTTCCAATGTGAAATAGCCGGAACTAGCGCGTGTACGTGTCTACGCTCATCTATTAGTTGTTTATTGTTCAGGAAAGCGCAAGTTAGAGGTTATTTCTCGATGGTGCACTATTTCATCAGACGGATGCATTAAAGTAGCATTTCCAGCTTTGCCGTTAAGTTCAATTGGGTCCCAATTCTAATTACAAAAAATCGCTTATTTATGATAACATACGCATTTTAGGCATTTCGTTGCAGTATAGTTTCTAGACAATTACCAATGTAATGTGCAAAATATCAAATTTTGAAAAATGGGGGGCGCTCTTCAAAAAATGTGCCAATATTGCTTTAAGTGAATTCGTTTAAGGAATGTTCCCGCTTTTCTGAGATTTTTTAGTTGGCGTAATTTGTGGGTCTGTTTCAGGAAGTTATGGCCAATCATCTGAGACACTTGAAAAACATGTTGGCGGCCAGTGTTCGGTATAGCATGTTATCAACACAACAGTTTGCCATTTGGAATGAAGTTCCAGACATTTCTTATTGAAAATCAAAAATAAAAAAATAGGAAAAAGTGCTTGCTTCTGGTGATATAAATAATTTCTAACGTGCATAGGTTGCAATTTGCCAATTAAATACATGTTATAATTGGGAATTATTTCCAAACAGTATGTTGTCACAGCCTACTCCAGGTTTATGCAGAAGGTAGAACCATAAAAAACACCCTGTCATGAGAGACCGTTGAACACAACCATCCTTTCCATAAGTTCTTTGTTCACATGGTTTCTTCATTATGATACTATCGGCATATTTTAGAGGCAGTTGGGATTAGGGGGAAGGGGTAAATGTCCCTCCACATTAGGGCGTTGTTCGCACATTTTGTCCCCCAAAAGGAGACTGGTGGTTGTTGCCCATAGTTCAGTAAAAATTCCCAAAATGTTACATGAATTTCAGGGTAATTATATATTGATTAGTTCAAGGCATGATAATACCTTTACTCTCATTGTACAATATTCTTAAATTGTTGGAAAACGGTTTAAGCCTTACATGATGATACCACGCTGTCGTAATACCTTTAGTTCTGAACTTTCAAGTGAAAATGCCCAGGTGTTATTTTATCCTCTGTGTTCAACTTGGCCCGATAAATCCAGTTAGGGTTCATTCAAATGGATATGAAATAAAAGTCAAAATCTCGAAAACAATGCACAGTTATATTTTTTATAATTTAGTTGGATGTTTTATAGTTTTTTGAGACCTTCTGTACTAAGTTGAAACCCATCAACATTCACTTGTTTTAGTAATAATCGATGAATTTAACCCCCATTTGCCTGTACTATAAGTGGAGACATTTTAGGATGTTATAATGTCTTGCTCCTCCCTTCAGTCATAAGCAATCCATGCATTTGGTCTATTTACAACGGGTTTGGAATCTTAATCTTTGCAATATCAGTGATTTGTGAATCACAAAATCGAAAAAAAAAAAATCACCAAAAAGTGCAGATTTTCGCATATCTGTTACAAATATCCAATATACCTGCAAGTGTCAGACCAAAAGCAATCTAATAAGAAAAAAAAAAATGATATTTTAGTCATTAGGGTCCGTGCGGACAGTAATTAATAAAACACTTAATTGAATAGAGATTAATGTCTTTGAGAACTGCTCATTCTTTTTTTTTTGTTCAAGTTTTAAGGTGGAAAATAACTCATGAGAATAATATAGACTAAATCCTTTACATGTAAAAGCTATTTCCTGCAATTTCAAATATTTTGTTTTTTCTTTCGGGTGGGTCACTGATTAGTGGATGAGAGGAATGTGTCGAATTTCAACTGTGTCTTGCCCATTCCTGTAACAATCAATCACATTCATTAAGGGACCAGACTTATTTTCATCGAAAGATAAACACTTGCATTCAATTTAAGGTGATACATGCAAGCGATAGGTGACTTTTTTTAAATATGTCCTTATCATATTTTCATTGGTCAATTGTGATACGTGGGTTAAAACACTGTAAAAATTGGGTGAAAAATAAATCTGCGGGAAACCGTTGCTATGGTAAAAACGGCGGCCATATTGGATTTGGAAAACCACCTTTAAAACTTTGCGCGCAGTTAGTTTTTGAAAAATTCCAATATCAGAAATGCATGAAGGTTGGTATTGATATTAGGGTTATTTTCTATACTGTACGTTTTAACTCAAATGAACCCAGTGCTTTTCTAAAAAAAAATAGAATGCGATAGGTTAAAAGTGTCACAAAAACCTTTCATTTTTAAAAAAAGACAAAACTTAAAAAAAAACTAACAAAATTTTAGAAAAAATCTCTTCATTTGGATTTGAACAAGATAACACAATATCCATGCCACATTTCATGCAGCTCTGATGTCTAGAAGTAACAAAAAAAAGGTGTGGCGCAATGTTCAAAAATGGCGCGAAAGCATCAAAATGGCAGAAATAGCCATTTTCAAATCTGATGAAAATGCTAATTTTTGCTAAAATATAGTAAAATGATTAATTTTGTAAAGAAACTAATTGTATAATTTAATTAGCTGCAACATGACAAAAATTGTAAAAATTACATCTCAAAAAAACAATAAACTACTTAAGAATAAATACACGGAAAAGGATAGGAAAATTACAAAGATTCGGTTTGAATTTTGATGTAGGGTTTCTTTTACATTTGAGCACCATTTCTACGCAAAATCAGCTTTGAATGGGGAAAAAAGCATTCGAAAGATTACAATTCACCTTTCTAATTAGTTAAAAAAGTGAAAAATGCCCATTTTTACCTCTATTTTGGGTAGCTCTATTGCATGTATCACCTTAATTGTTTGAAATGAGACTAAAGATCTAGAAGAACAAAAGTATAATTTCATAAACACAATAATATCATATCTTAGTACAAGGAAGTCATATTATTATTGAGGCCAAAGACATCCCATGACACTAGCCTTTGTATTGTAAAGTACTGTAATTGTTAATTGCCTATTTATTAATTTTGGTATTTTTTTTATTTTTTTTATTTTTTTTCCTCATTTGAATTTTTAACAGCACTCATTGATACTATAGACCCCCCCAAAAGGTGACTGACAGGGTCGAACAATAAATGCAGGCAAAAGAGACACACTCGACGATTATTTCCTGTGGTTTAAACCCTGTGAACTAAGGTGTACTAAATCTACCCCGTAGTTGATTTATTTACACATAAAGGCGCGTACTCTGCACATGTGCAGGACTATTGAGACAATATAATAGTGCCTTTGGTATTGAATGGTATCGATCGATTTCCGAAAATTAGAGGCCAAACAAACCTTCCACGCAACGACACGCCACACCTGTCCTTCTCCCCATGGTGCACCAAAAATGGTAACTAATGAATTCCACGAGTTGGAATGAAAAACGAAGTAATATATAACTATGGTGTTAGATACATTTTTTGCTTTCCCGTCAAAGGTATTTCTGATTATTTGTACAGGGGTATTGAATCTTGATACCCAATGATGTTTCAAATTGCAAATGGGCATATAATTGGTTAAAACCATTAATTAATTCTAATAAATGTTTCAAATGATAGAAAAATCTAGTGCGTATATGTGTTTTTAAATGAATACTCCTATTAGTGAATGGGAGAGGGAATCGCAATTGACAGTACAATTAAAAGCAACAACAGCACATTTGTTGAAGAGCGTAAACATTTTCAAAAAGTTTTGAGATTTTTGGGGGGGCATGTACATTGGTAACATGTAGTACAAACTACCTGTGTATCCGTTTAAAGCAAATTGTACTCGAAAAAGAAGGAATTTTGAATATTCAATAATCCTAACTATCGGAGAGAATAATTGCTGGAACTGGTTGTGCAGGAAGATAAGTCTTCCGGTAATAGTCCGCCTAAAACGGTGAAGAATATGGCACTCGATTCAGTTGACTCTCCACACACCATTAGTTTCACGTTTTTTTCCGTTGTCGTCTCTGGGTCCCGGACTATAGTTCCTGCCGGACCATAATATCTCCTTTTTAACATCGGCTTCCAATATGAAATAGCGGGAAAAATAGAACCAGGTTACGTGTCTACGCTCATCCATTAGTGTTCGTGGTTCAGAAAAGGCAAGTTAGAGGTCATTTGTGTGAGGTGGCACTATTTTAACAATGGACGGAAAAAAAAATCGTTTACCAGTTGCGCCGGTTTAAATACAATGGGGCATCCCGATTTAATTACAAAATCGCTTTTTTTATGAATAGGCACTTGTGAGCATATCATTTACAGGTATATAGTTTACTAGACAATTCAAACACAAAGGGCCAAAAAGCTCAAATTTTGGAAAATTAGGGGAGCTCTCGCAAAATGTGCTGTTATTGACTTTAATGTCGATTTTTTTTTCTCATTCAAATAAGAATAATCTTTCAAAGTTAGAAGTGATAATTGAGTTTTAATTTTTATTTTATTAACATTCTGGGACTCAGGCCCTCGTCGATCTACCAATTAAACATATAGACAATTATTGATATTAAAATTTTTTAATTTAACGTTTTAAAAATATTTATTGCTTTAATATTAAAATGTAGATTTTTGAGGAAGTTCTAATACGTATAAACTGGTATAAACATAAGACGTATGTTTACAAAAGTGGAAAGTATAATAAATCCACATTTCTGAGACCGCGTTGCAATTAAAAAAAAAACATTTTTGCACAGTTGCATTTGTAATGAGTAGGATTGTTTTTTATACATTTATTGGTAAAAGTTCGCATAGTTCTCTCGTGTCACATACCAAGAAGGAATTAGAAGTAGAAGATTTAATAAAAGCATCTTCGAATATTAAATAGCCGGGAAATAGCGCCGGTTCAACAGGCTCCTCCGTAGATGTCCGTGGTTTCCACTAAAGTCAGGCTCATTTTACGTGAAATTGTGATTTGTTCATGGACAGACAGACACCTTAGTTTCCAGCGCTGTTGAATGGAATTACAAACTTCTTTTATCATGTTTCTTGAAGCATGCAAACTTTGAGCATCACCGTCTCACAAGTATAACTTAGTACTTAACCACAACAGCTCATAAAATAACCAATTTGAAATTGGGGGGGGGGAGGCGGCTCTTAAAACGTGTATTATTGCTGTAAGCAATTAGAACAAATATATTGGTCAATGACTATCGCTCACATCAAAACTTGCATACAGAATTTGATTCTCACTAGTCGCCATTCCTTCTTTGGTGTACTTTTAAAAAATATTTATTCCTTTGCTACTACTGTGTTCCAATCAATGAACTTTTTCGTTTTGAAGACGAAACAGTCTGGTATGAAGTATATACGTGAGAGCAAGTGTGGTCAAGCTCGCGAGCGTTAGTCTTCATATCTTGATTCATCATGGAAGTATGGGAGAAGAAAAATTATTCTTATTTGCGGGGGTGGCTTTTCACAAGATGTTGAAAATCCATATTCAACTTACGCCGGCAATAATGTTGGTTTCGATTTATGTGTGTTATAGCAGCAATTCAATTCTATTTGGCATGTTTAGAATGTTATCAAGTCGTGTATGTGTTGGTAAAAAAGAAAATAAGAGTGATCTGTATGCTGGGAATACACAATGCAGGACACGCACGGAGAATGCACGTATCGGGGCAGCAATCATTGCTAATGGTCCCCCAAGAATTTTGACTGGATGGAGTGATACGGACAGCTCGGATCTAACTCTAAGTGATATGCTTTCTGTATGAAATAAAGGCCCTGAGTCCGCCTCTTGAAAATAGGCCTTAGACGATCCGGTTACTAGTGGAATTATCCTGGGAGAGAGTCTCTCTGTTCATATTCTTTTTACTTCAGAGTCTTATAAATCAATTAAACACTCTACATAAATTAATTTGAAACGACCCAGAACATTAGAAGAGTAAGAGACCTGTTGTTCAAAGACCAGCGTCTGGAAAGTAAGGGGATACGTTTCTACACAGACTAATACAATGCCATAAGAACATTATTCATTTTACACCATATACCTTTTATTTGGCTGAATAACAATTTCAAGTGAATTAATCTCCATAAAGTTCAGTAACAAAATCATTTATTTTTTTATTAAAATATTCCAGCTACTTTTGTTCATTAACCCTCGTCTAACGGAGCGACTTTTTGGTACAAAACTCTCTCTGTGTGTGTGTGGTGGGGTTCCTGACTGAACAGTCGATTCTTATAAGTTTGAGACTACAGATAGGTTTAGAATTCTTCTTTTCATTGTTGTCGAAATAAATAACAACATTCCCATTCAATATGACGCATGTAAGTTGAGTATATAGGACGACTATCATGAAAATCTTACTGAAATACAATTGAATGCCTGTACTAAAACAATTTCAAGAAATTGTGGTATTCTCAATAAGTGAAACATTACATTCCTGAACAGATCCTTTCACATTATATGGTACCCTTAGCCGGCCTTATTAATTATAATGTTCTTGTCTGGGGGAATTCATGGCAAAATTTATTTGTATAAATTCTCAAATTACAAAAAGGGCTCTTAGATCAATGTCAAATAGTCACTATAAAGCCCCTCAACCCCCCTATTTCTACGTTATAATATTCTTAATGTCTATGATGCTTATAAATTAGAGTTATGAGTATTCATGTTTAAACTTTATACAAATAAAATTACCAGATTTTCCATGACTATTTTCTTAAGCAGCCGATGTAACATGACATCAACCCCAGCAATGCCAATGATTATCAATTTGCACAGAATAAGAAAGATTCGCAGACCATCAGTAAGAATCCTCAGGGCCTATCTTTGGAATTCGTTAAAGTAGGATAAAACTCAAATACGTAACGCATTTCAGAAATCATGGAAGTCCACTCTTTAATCTACACCTAATTTCTATTTCTGGGGCAGTGTATGTCTTGTGTGTTGGTCAGCCCATGGATTGCTGTGGTACTGGTAAGACTTGTAAAAGGTTGACTACAAACGCCTCATGGTCCGTACCGTGTTTAATTTTTTTTTCATATGTTTATTTTTTGTTATGTAACTATGTATTTTATTTCAGGGGTATCGTTTTCTGGCCGTATTTGCCTTTGATCATCTCCTCCATTCATTGTTGTCTGTCATTTGTATGTTTAAATGATTTGGAAATCAAGATTGAGTGATTGATTGAATTTCGACTCAAACATATCATTGCACTAAAACACTTGAGCATTTCTTCATCAAGTAGAGCCAAAACTGCGTGAAAATCGGATATTCGTAATTTGTTTGTGAAAATAATTGATTTGTCCCTATTCTACACTGTAAATATAAATTGACAGTTTGCTGAATGCGAACTTTATGACTTTATGTTTCTGATACAATGGTATACACGTTTGGTACACTCATTTTGGTATCAATGGAAAGAGGATGTACCATAGCTACTATTGGTATCAAAATCAAGACTGTCGGGATATTTCTGTGTCGTGCTGGACAATGTTGGAACATCCCCATCCCTCACTTTGGGGAAATCACCCTGTACATAACCTATATCCCATAGAAAGTTTTTTTTTTGCTGCATGAAAGAGTACTGTCAATTGATCATTATATTAAAATGGGGCCCCAAACTCGTGCGTAACCCTACGTGTATACTAACTCATATGTATGTCCTTCATAACGGCCCTTTTCTTACCAGTTATACAGTGCTTTGTACAAATTGGGCCACTCAGGGCATTCCATAGTTATGGGCAAGTGATTTGGACGATTAGTTTCGGGACCGGACCCCTGGTACCAGAAAGGGGGGTTTAGCAAGGCGGGACAAAATCAAAATTGAAGGGGCGGGGTGGCAACCCCCCCCCTGCGGTAGGCGAAGGTTGGTTAATACCATTCTGCCGGAATTGGCAACATATTGCGACGACGAAAGCAACTTTTCCGACCATAAGTTCTGTAAATGGGGAGTGTAACAGCACCACACATCTTCTAGGGACGACACTCTAGACATATTAGTGCTTGGGGCCACGATAGGTGGGTGATATTGGGCAATGATGTACCATAAGAGTGGCAAACCGAGAGTACTACCCAACTTGTTAAGACAACTCAACTTTAAATAATTTCGCATGATAGACTTTCCAAAGTAGTAGCTTAAGCCTGCTAATTTGCATAAACAAAAATGGCCGCCATTTCAAGGGCTCCATAACTGGTTTTCAGCCATACCAGTCTTGTAGATTGGTTGAAGGATTTAATTTTGGTTTAAAAAATGTTAAACTGAGATGTGTTTTGAAATAGACAACCACCAGGAAGCAAATATACAATTATTAATTTGAAAACTAATTGCATATATAAATCCAAAATGGCCGCATTCGTAAATTTTGAGAAAGAAAATAATTTGACTTCAACATTCAGATATCATATGGGTGAACTTGACACTATCTCTAAAGTTCTTAGAAGACACTATTGCTCAAATATAAATATAAACATGTATGTAGCAAGACTTCCAAGGTGAAAACTTAAGCAAGTAAATTGAATAATAAACAAAATGGCGGCCATTGAAATTGCGCCATTACTAGTCGGCTATATCCAGACCGTTGAAAGAAATATTTTACGCTCAAAACGTTAGCTAAAATTAGGTGTGTTTGATTGAAAACAATTCAAAAATTAATTCATGGCCATCTTATTTTAATAAACATTATTTGCATATATCCCAAATACCGACATTGTTGTTACCCAACATTTCGCACTTGGTTAGCTAGATTTAAATGGTGGCCAGTTTTCAATCATGGGCCAGGAAGTGTTAATCTAAGTGCAACTTGAAATTCATAGGGTCTAATCCCTAATGACCATTTTTAAAAAGCCCGGACAAAAAAAAAAATCAGAGAGTGGACCCTTCCTTGGTTGTTATAATGGAAATTGCTCCTAGATCTGACAATAAAGATACGACAACCGCACTTATATAGTCAAACCATTCATTTTTGATTTTGATACAGAATATATGATGATCCATTCTTTCACTATTGTACGTGTGTGTTCAGTAGTTATTTCAATAAAGTATGCACATTTTGCCCGTGACATACCTTTTTGCCAAGTATAGCAAATTCGCTATCAATCTGTTATCTAGTAACATACCATAACAACGCATTATACATCACTATTGGACCAACTCACAAAGTTCTCATTACAAGTATTTGCCCTTAGTCCTCTTGAAGACTACGCCACCATATAGTGTTGGTGTAACTTCAAACAGGAGGTTCTTTGTTCAGCTAGGAGCGAAGAAGAACATCTATACCAACGACAACCTAGGAGTGCAGGACTGTCCTTTTACCTATGCAGACGATCTTGGAATAGCGTACAAGATGCAGACTTCACAGGGTTGAAGAGAACTCTACAAAGCTTTGGGTGGGCTTTCCATCTACGACAACCGTGGAGCAAAACGTCGCTTAGTAACCTGGTCTGTTCTGGAACACCCCCTGGAGCACTGCGATAACCCTCTATACCTAGGAGGTGGGACCGCACTCTTTCTTATCAGACCCACATCAAGAAGACGAAGAGTAAAGTATGCTCACGCAAACATCAAACGGAGAACGTAACATCCCTAGCAGGAATTGCTCCAACCGTAGTGTAGCGAGCCTGCAAGTAGCGTGCTGCCACGTATTAATGTGAAGCACACTATGTCCGGGACAAGAGAC
>JAMKCH010012481.1:0-27998 GCA_023653785.1 Ophioderma brevispina | reverse complement strand
CCGTCAAAAATACCTTTTCTTAATGTGTTTTTAACCCCTAATAAAACTTATCCACCATCACTCCTGGTATCATTAAAGATAGAAAGTTATGCTTCCATCAAACCTTCTGAAATGGATCAAAGTAAGCAGTCGACCCTCCTAAGGAATTATTTGGCACAGAAGGAAATTATAACAGCATGAAAAAGCTTTACCTCGATCATACAGACGTTCAGGGGTAACTTTTCCATTCCGACTGCCAGACAAGATTTCAGAATTCTTTAGTTGGGCAAATGAAGCCATTGGCTACCAATTAAAGCCTGTTAAAATGATTTTTTCCTCTGATTGTGTCATTTTTATGTGTAGACATGTTAAGATTATCTTTTTATATTAGTTATAAATTGATAGGAAGTTTTGAATCCACAAATTTGAAATAAATAGTGGTTCACAGTTGGAGTCTGGGGGTCTTTTTGTCTCTAAATGGCAACTTAATAAAGATCGGTTCGTTGATAACATGAGTATGGACACCAGATTGAATTTCTCATTTCAAGAAATTAACAAAATGGGCAGCCATTTTGGATTTATGCAATAGGCTTAAACCACTAATTTCCATATTACTATTAACTTTCTTATTGAGTTCGTAGACCCCCAAAACAGGGTAGAGACAACCAACATTACAATCTCTACGAACCTCGGATCTTGAGTTATGGACAAAAGTGTCCTTTGAAATGGTCGGCCATTTTTGAATTTATGGTCAAATGAGACATATTTCTGCAACTCGGATTTTCTCGACTTTTAGTATGTCATTTTGGATACTTCAAATAATGCATTGTATAGAAAAACCTTGATAGCAATTAGTTCTAGGTTAAACCAAAAACTTTCATTATCTTTCCTGGCCTATTAAAGAACCACCACCAATGCATTATTTTAAAGTGACAGGTGGATATTTTTTCCCCATTTCACCTATAGTTTTCCTTTGTATGTCATATTGATATATAGATTAGATGAGTGGCAAATTGATGCATCATACACACCTTCATTCTTGGGCAATCACACACAGGCATCAAAAGGGTCAGGTGTATATTGATCACATTGAGTGGGCAAATAGAATTTACTGATGGCATTTAGTGGGAAATGTCCATAGCCAGATGATAAGGAGAATGATAGGTACAGAAAATACTATACCAAATGCATTTCAAAGGAGGGATGTTCATTTATGGATTTCACCCGGGGTGTTTTGAATCATCCCAGAATGCATTGCACTCAAGTTCCCGCTTAGTCTGATTTTGGTGTCAAATGACAGAAATTTTCACTGGAACATGATAAATTCGTTGAGTAACACAATGAGGTCCACTTGGAACCCATAATTCCAAGCCTCTAAAAGGCAATTTTTTTCCAAACATCAAAAGCCCAATTTATAGACATTATATTTCTGCTAAATGCACATTTAAAAATCGTGTTTTATGTGGGAAAAACAAATTCCATTTGCAATGGCTAATTTATACTATTGTATTGTCTGACAGAAAAACCAACTTGTTAATATTAAAATAAGGAATTGGTGATACCTCAAAAGTTACCAAAGGCAACAATAGAATCAGGAAATCATGTATCCATGTATTTGGAAACTGATAATACTGATTAAGTAGTACTACATAAAAAATTTGGACGGCTGGTCTCGGGACCACAAATATTCCCTGGACCAGATAATTCTCAACATTTGGAAATTATGGGGTCCAGTGGACTACAAGTTAAAAACCTAAGTGGACCCCATTATGGTATATATGTATTAGGATAGGATTTTTGTGGATCATATCAGTTAGTCAGTCGAGAGGTCACCCAATTACTATTGTTCACAGCGATAATTGTTGGACAGGTCACATTTTTACATAGGCTTTCACAAATACAAATGGCAAACGACTTGCATTTATTCACATTCCCTGACACGTCTGCGTTCAAAGTCAGTGGAAACAGGCCCGTTGTTATAGAATATGATGAGATTCAATTCCGGAATGTAAGGTTTTACATTTTCCGGTCTTCGCTTTCTTAAAAGAGATTAGAGTAATCGTACACATACTTTTTTTTAGCACACACTTCAATTATTATTTGATCTTTGAAATTGGTGTGATTTCTATAACTTCAGAGGCCACGCTTTTTAAAACTTAAAATTTGTCGCTTTTCCTTTTGTTGTTTTTAACCCCCAACACCCTTTCATGTCATATTAGACACTTCAGATATTTAGTTGCATTCCGCACAATAATACATGATTTTATCATGAATTCAGGTATTTTGGACCTCAATCATGACATTTTTCCAGAGCGTTTTTGACCAGTTATTGAGGTCACAGCGAATTGTCTTCTCGTGTACAAGAAAATTAACGCATGTTGGCGTGACCTCCTGATTGACTGACATGACCTTGTTAAGGTGAAATTTCCCCAAACTGGTGCATTGTGGGATTGACTCAATACACCCTGTGGGGAATTTCAATCTGGTGCCCTCCTCCCTCCACCCAGAGTTGCATTTGTTCATTTTAGGCCTGTTATACACACAACACTGCAAAGAGACAATGTTTTGCACATGGATGATGTAGCTAGACTACCACTTTTATGTTATTGCACGTGCAGTAGTAATTGTAGTCATTAAACATGATTATACTGGCAGTCTTATCTGCTAATTACCAGCGCCTGTCACTGTAGTCATAAGTACATACCATTGCGTATTTGGGGTAGGAGTTTTCCACTTAATGTATAATACATTTATTTTATTTTAAAATATTTTTGTGGCCATCTTGGTATATTTGGGGATAAGGTTTGTACAGGGGTTAAAAATTAAAACTGGCCTAATTGTTTTGAAAGCTATAACAACTTATTTGTGTCATTGTAAGGATAAAAAATATATAGTTTGCCCAATCTACAACATATAGATTCAGTACTATAGGTTAAAAAAGTTCAAGGTCATCCTGAGTAATTTCCTTAAAGTGCTCCAATTTTAATGAAAGTAATCCCAAATTGTTTGTCTGGGCATATCATCACAGAAAATATATATTTGTTCTACATATGACATTTCAATATGTAACCTTGAGGATTTGAGGTTCGTTCATACCTCGCTGCACTGTGCAGTGCAGTGCCGATATATCGATCACTTGCTGCAGCAACTCAACGTAACCTGCTGCAGCTGCAGTTAAAATAAATTCAAATCGATTGCAGTACCGCAATGCAGTATACTGGCCAGAGACCGTAATTCAAGCACTGCAACTTACCGCAACGCACCTTGCAGTGTAGTATGAACGAACCTTAAGATTAGTGACTGCCATAGGCTATGTAGACCATTATTACATTTTGACCTCCAATTGTGAAATCATAAAAGGAGTGTAAGTACTACATTTTCTGGAAAATTTAAGACCATTTTGAAGAGAATCTGGACATCCCCCCCACCCGGTGATCGTGAAATGTTTACCCTTTATGTTATTACACTATAAGTCAATGTCAAACTACACTTTTCTTTAATCCTTAGGATATGACAAAAATGTTGAAACAGATTTAGTACAATTAAACCTACTTTATATTTCCTGCTCTCATACAAACCTTTCCCCTGCAAATATAAACCATATCTTTTTGATAAATAAGTGTATATTAAATGGAAAAACATGGTTTAAAAGATTCTACCCAACTCAACTGCCCATTATAACACAAATTTTTCCCTCTTTTGTGACCTAAATTGTAAATAATCTACAAAATAGCAATTTCTTTGAAGCTTGCCTTACTCAAAAACATATATTAACATTTTCATCAGCTCTATCACATAGAAGCATTTGAATGTATGAAAAGAAAAAATCACTTTCACATAGTGATAAACTAATTTGTCTAACTTATTGTAATAATTTACAATACTTTAATAGTTACAGCATATCTTTATGTCAATTTCACATATGACACAATAACTCTTACATCAAATAACATGTTTTACAAAATTAGTCTTGACAAAACTGCCTCCGCCTAGTATAATGGTAGATGTAGCCTAAATGATTCATCTCAAAGTAAAAACAACACTGTGTAGTTAGGAAAAGCAATTGTTTTGAGTTAAGTTGTAACAGATGCAATTAAAAACATGATTAACAGTCCAAATCGGACAGTAAAAATCAAGAGCGATTCATGAAAATTTACTGAAAAACTGGTTAAAATTTGTTCAAAAACTGGCTGCTTAAAAAGTTCTTGGCTAAATCACACAACAGTGGTTTTGGAAATCCAAAGTTCTATCTCCCCCCAAAAAGAATCAATATTGATATGATATTCAGATTGCAGTCTTTTAAGGGGTTGAAAAATGGAATGGAATGGCCTAGTTTCACAGGGCAAAGTTCCTATCTGGCTCTGTTACTCTCTAATGACTTAAGTAACCTACTAACATGTATGACAAACAAAAGCTGATCATGATACTACGATTGGCAGCCATTTAATTACACACATTTCATAACTCAAATAAATTCATGCTTGAATTATTTTCTTCCCCAGAGTACTTGACGCACATAGGCACTGGGAAAAAGTGTACCCGGCAGGATTCAAACCAGCGACCTCCCGAGTACTAGACTAAAAGGAATCTAATGGCTTTGTTTACTTTGCTGATGCTACAGTGCATTGGTTTACATTTAACACTTGATACAAGTATATCCATGGGCAAAATATTACAAAAATAATTTGAACAATACTGTGTATTGAATTTTTACACAGTTGAGTGGCAGTGTTTTATACAAATATGGTGGTAAAAATAATGTGCCTCAAACCCCTGAGAACATGACGCCTTGATTCTATGTACACAGTTATAGTATAGATATTAGTTCTATTTCCAATAATACATCCAATACAAAACCGGTGAGTGCACAAAGCAAGGTAAGATTACACCATCAATTTTTAAAACATATCGTACAAGTAAACATGTACCTGTCGAGTATAATCATTTCAGTCCAAAAGGCTTGGATTTTTTCTTCTAATAGTAGTAGTATGAATGCCTGAGTTTTTATATCTTTACTCTCATGTACTCTGTGTGGCCTAACACCAGTAAATGAGACTGAGTGCAGCAAATGCCTTTTTGATTTGAGAGCACAAATCATGTGAGTGCAAGAAGGTCATAAGTGCAATAGCTGCCAATTGTCAGAAATTCCCATCAACATACTATTATGTCAAGTCTGGTCAGTGGCTCTTGAAATTGTTCTTCAGGTGACACAGTTGCCTGAAGAACTATTTCAGGAGCCACTGACTCAAGGAAAGATAAACCACGAGTTATCCTAATACATGGCAGCACACAGATGTATCACATGGCAGCTATTGCACTTACAACCTTCTTAATATGTGATCAAGCCAAATGAGACGTTTGTCACCAATACTGATTTTGATATAGCCAACTTTATTCACCTTACTTTGTGTATTGATTTTCTCACAAATGACTCCTATTGTTTAATCCAATTGCAAATGTGGGTCATGATAGGTCTAATTTGAACTATACTGATTTGATACATACCCCTCGGAACAAATGAAAATACAGAAAACTAAACAGGTATTTATTTTTTAAACATTTTCCACTGATTTAATTAAGAACTTCCAATGGTGGTAACTCATGATGCGATGTGAATTTGATATGACGATTAATGATCTTCCTTTATTCATACCCGTTGAAAGGAATGGTGCATAATATTTAGTATCAAAATGTTCACCGACTCACATATAACAATTGTGATATGAACATCTCAGTTTTGCCCTTTGCTTAGTGCCTCACTAACTGGTGTTGAGTCACATTGTTTTGATCAGTACCTATTATGCTTCATAACATTATGAATTCACCACAGAAAGAGAGCAGCCAAACTCAAACTCAGCTGGCTATACCCATGTGTACAAAAGTGCCATTCTTCGGGAAGTCACACACATGACCGAACTTTATTTTCCCCTGTGACAAAACAACCAATCTAGCAAACATGGAAACATTATTTGTGGTTAAGTCTTGTCTAAACCTAACCAAAACCAATGTCCCCAGAAAGATGCTTATTTGGAGGATATTTGGGTTTCATCAACAATGTGCAAAAAACGGTGAATGCAATCATGGCATTGAGCATTAAAGGTGGGCGACCCGATCAACAACCCCCCACTTAACATCTCTAAATGTGTGTTCGACACAGTGATTAACCATACTGTCCTATATGAGTCAATTTAGTCCACATTATTTTTTTGCTTCTACTATTGAAACTGCTGGCCTAACTCGACTCTAAATTAATTTGTAATCAGCTTGTTGGGGGATATAAACTCTCATCCATTGCTGGTGCTCTTTCCCACATTTTCAATTCTTCCCTTGTATCTGGGACAGTTCCCAGCTTACTAAAGCAGGCGAATGTAATACCTATCTTCAAAGCAGGCGACAAACATGATTTTTCAAATTATAGAACCTTTATCAATTACTAACGTCAATACTTAAACTCCTTGCAAAGTTGTTTTTTACATTCATATTTTTAATTTTATTTATAAACTAACATTCTTACCCCACGTCAGTTTGGATTTAGGCCCAAACGATCTACATACATGGCTATAAATGAACTTTATTGTAAAATTGCTGAAAATTTGGATAAAAAACTCCACACAGTTGGTATATTCTTAGATCTCAGAATTCCTTTTGACACCATAATCATGACATCCTCCTCTATAAGCTAAATAAATATGGTGTCAGGTGCGTTGCTAATGATTGGATCAGGAATTACCTAACTATAGAAAGCAACATGTTTTTGATTAATGGTACCTTTTCTGAACCAGCTTCCTCACTTGCGGAGTTTCCTCAAGGCCTCCATTTTAGGCCACTTTTATTTCTTTTATATATAACGACCTCCCACTGGTGTTCTAATATACCTCATTTTATTTTGTTCGCTGATGATACAAATATACTTTTTTTCCCACCCTGATCCTAATGTCTTGAACAATAATAAATAATTGAACTTAAAGCTATTTCTATCTGGTTCAAACTAAACAAATTTCAAGCTGAATTTAAAAAACTAACTATATGATTTTTAAAAAAATACACGTAATAAACCGTACATTAAAGTTGACAAAATTGGCAACACCTCTATCCAACTAGTTCAAACTACTAAATTCCTTGTATTCTTATGACCATAACCTGCATGGAATTTCTCATACCAAACACATTTCCAAAATTATCTTCAAATAATGGAATATTCGTAAAGTATATACCATATCTCCCAAAAAAATCTCTGTTTTACGCCTTTATAATTGTCTTATACTACCGTACATTCATATGTTGCTATGGCTTGGGCTGACGCTACAACAGTGTTTAGTTTCACTTTTCCTACTCCAAACGCCATCAAGAACGTGCACCAACTCCTGTGGCTGGCCCATCATCCCCTTTTCTTCTTTTTAAAACTTTGAAAGTCCAAGATCTTATAAGCTCCAACTTTCTACTTTTATGTACCAATTAAACCATAAATTACTTCCAAATGATCTTATTGATGAAGATTTCTTTAACTTTCACCCTCCCACACACCATTATCACCCAGGAATGCTGATATTCGCCATATAAAAATGTTCAACACTGTCCTGGCACATAATACACTTAAAATCCAGGTCCTGTCTTGGTCTAACTGCATCCCACCTAAAAACCTCACCCTCACTCATCTCCTTCAAAACAAACATGAAAAATATCTTCTCAGTTCATTGGTGCTGTCGTCATCTTATTTCTTTTGTTTCGCTTTTCCTTTCTACTTGTTCCACTTCTTCCCTTATCTAATAGTCGGTCCTGTCGTAGCTGTCTGTTTCGTGTATTGGCGTTGTTTATTGCTTGTTTTTGTTGCTTAGTTTGCCCATTTGGTATCTTAAAGAGTCATTGCCTCCACGCCCGCGTTTAGCAGTGACCTCGTTCACCACTGGTACAGCAAGTGATGACATTATTATGAGATATAGTATACATTTTGATGTGATGTGATCAAGCAAAATGATCGGAAGTCGCAGTATTGATTATGATATATAGCCAATAAAGGAGAAAATGGTATTTGTGTCATATGTTTATGCCAACCTTCAACTGATTATATCTTTGGAATTAAGTGGTCAATTTCAATGGGGATTCAGCAAAATGTAGATTTTTATCTGATGCATCAGCTACATGAAAAAGTAAAAATCGAATTTGCAGACTTCAGACTAATTTTGCTTGATCGCATCACAAAAATATTTAAAAAAAGAAAAAACCTAAAAAATTAAATATTTGAATTCCATTCATATTGATGACATTCATGGTTATAACATTAAATATAATTTTTTACTTTTTTTATTTTTTTGTTTCTTATAATTATTTAAAAACTGTATTTTGCTGTATTTTTGTGATGAACAAACTAAATATTGATGATTGATTGATGATTGATATTATATTCACTTGAGGGAGGAAAACAACATATGGAAATTGGGTCACCCACCGCTGAGAAGCAGACTTTCAACAAGGTAAAGTTGCTGCCAAGGACAGGCAGGTTAAAGTGTAAGGAAAATTCTGCGATGCTGAAGTGCATTTAAACTACCTCAAAAAAATAAACATCTATGTTAGGGTACAAAAATGGGAAGGCAGCCTATGTGCTCTACTCTATTTTGAGGATTGAAAACACAAGAAACAGAACTAGGATTGAGGTAATGTCCAAGCACCGTATGCACGGCAGGTGCCAAAGCTCTGTAAATAATTTCTTTGACAAACAGACAAATAATAATTTGCAATTCTTATTTGATCTGATTTTAACTACGTACATACATAGTAATGTAAATTTTACAGTTATCATACCATTTGAATCACTATAAGTGTGGTCCCATTTACTAAACTTCTCTCACAAAATAACCAAATCAGCCCTGGATATTATTAGAAGCAGCTGGGGGCCCACAGACCACCGGTAATCTTGTTCATTCAAGAAGATCATGGTATGTGTGCACTTAATTTGGTAATGTATTTAAGTTATACAAAAACACACCTGCTGCGCTTGAGTTTCGATCTAAAGGTCGTGGGGTGTTCACTTCCACTTACTGACGCAAAAATTTGATCTATCATTTTAAACTTAGATGCAATAGAAACTTCAGAGCAAAACTCACGGTAAGTATAAGGTTACCTGGTTGGCCCCTAAACACTTGTATATTATTTGTTCAATGCTAGAGCCACAATTATTACACCCAAACCAGGGTCTCTCTTTCTCCATAAAATTCATGACAAATGTACGACTACAACACCACAAAACATGGTGCGATGTTTTACTTGGAGGCCTTTCCACGTAATCTTGTTAGAACCTTTAAAATCAAATATTCCAGATTCCTTAACATTTTAAAAAATGGAAAAAGAGTTCCAGTGAACCCTTTTAACCCAAATTTAACCTACACTTGCTCAAGCACAGGTTTGAAGTGCTACAGTCACCGTCAAATACTTCTGGTATTTGCCCGCATCGAGCGTGATGTGCGTAGTTAAACAACGGAGTGAGTTTGCTAAACTCTGATTATCGTCATGACAACAGCGTACATTTGTGGTGGCTCAGACCGCACGACGCCTCCACGCTTTTACGCATTTCATGAAGAAGTGTGACGTTGACCATCACAGAAGTATTTTGGTGGTGAGATGGCCCCTGAATCACCATGAAATCAGTGCTTATGCATGCCACACGAGGTACGCAGTACAGATGTCTTTTTCATTTATCTTTTTCCAGGATACCATTGTACAAAATGAATCTGAACCGATCGAAATACCAACGAAACCCAAAATATGACACCTTACGACAATTAGTACAACCCCCAAATTTAAGCGGGTGCATTTGGTGGCAGTATACTCTCAAAAATGTGGAAAAATACTGGTGAGTTTGGCAAGTGCCAATAAAAAGACAAATTCCTATTTTTCAGGGGTGTGTGTATCAATAAGTCGCACATTTTGAAAACAGCTTGCAGCAATAACTGCTGAATGGCAGCGTAACCTTGATGCATTTGATGTTCTAGTTATAAAAGTGCTGCATTTTTGTGCATTGGAAAATATGCAAAGCAAGTCTCCTTGAGAAGTACAGCTTGCTTCATTTGATAGTTGTCTTCTACGTCCATGGCGAGCAATTTGAAAAGCCTCTTTCAAGCCTGAATAAAGACTTTGTGATGAAAAGCCCCTCCCAAATTGCTTCATCTCTATCCTTTCAGTTTTTTAATGGATGTGAATCACCCACTCCTGGCAACCATGTATACATATGACACCAAGACACTGACACAACCATATTTGAGTGTGGTTTCATGTTTACAGCAGTTCACATCTACATTTCCCTTGGCAATCAAAATTCCCACAATGCACTGGCTGATCTGAGAGTGAACAGGCAGACGTCACACTTACAGGCTCATTACAGACTATCTATTAGCAGAGGAACATTTTAGAATATTTAACATGGATTGGCATAAGGCAAGGGTTCGGAAAACTTCGGAAGAAACCATTATTCGGAAGAATGGAAGAAGAAACTGGAAAAAAGGGTTTCTTCCAGTTTCTTCCGGAAATAATAAACTGGGGAAGAAAAAACTGGAAGAAATGGAGATAACTGAAGAATCAAGGAAATGTATTATGAACAACAAACGAAATTACACCATATTCATCTGCTTTGCACTTCAAATCATCAGACTACTTCAGTTACTTTCAATCTGTGTTTTTTTTCAAATTACTTTACAAGTTTAGCATGTTATATAGCTTGCAAGTACATATAGTAAATTTTGTCACAATTTTGTTTTGTCTTGCAATCAAATTATTACCCGTACGAGATAAATGTGACCCATTTTCCAATTTTATACTATCACAGTTTGTATATGTCAACAATGAAAAATCGTAGGCCATTGTTAATTTAAAACACAAATCAGAAAAGTAGCAACCATTATTGTTCTTTTGTTTCCAAATGTTTGGTGTATAGTTGGGAGAACCGTGGGTTAGGGATACTATAACTTTGTTTAGAGATATTCAACTTCAGTCTTTTACAAGGAGTCTCTGCTTTGCCTTGCTGGTGTGAAGTGTCTAATCAGTTTCTTTCCATAATTTTGTTATATTGGCCTTATGAATCAATGTGGGTTTAATATGCAATTGCATGGGGGTATCTTGGGGGTTTTCCCGCTGAGATGTGTTATTTTGTTTTTAAAAAATTATTGTCACTCGCTTTCATATCACTTGTATATAACACCACGACTTTTAATTCCTTTGGCTTTACACTAGTCACCAGGTGTTTATCAATTCCGTTGTTTTTATTTTCTTCCGCTTTCCAGTGGAAAACTGAGCAGCAACTTGTTTTCTTCCATAGAGAAAACGGCGGAAAAAAACAGCCGGTTTTTTTCCACCTGTGGAAAAACTTGCGAACCCTGCATAAGCAATTAACAATATTCACCTCATAGATAAGACCAACTGCATACACAGCCAGATTCCCTCTGGTGTAGCCCATGTGGTAGGGACCGTCATGTATACACCCAGTGTGATTACAGAATACCTACTATACTCTCTTCAAAGGGCAGTAGAGTGGACACCCAAGTGGACCAAGGGCGGTATTATAAGCAACGTCGAAAGTGACTAACGTGTATAGTGCATTTTAGCTTAGCCACTGCAAAGTTTACTCCATATCTCAACTGGACAGAGTATAGACGAAAATAAAGGATGATGACCTGATTTAAGTATATAAATTTTCATCTTAAGAGCACTGGCACATTTGAAAATATGCGGCCCTCAAGATTTTTCAAAATCGATATTTTTTGCATGGTTGTAAAGCTTTTATATACAAAAGCCCTCACCTCACCCGAAATGATTAAGACCAAGTCATATCCTTATGGGTAAACGGAACATTTTGTAATTTACGTCGCCGGCGACGCGAAATTTCCCCAGACAACGCGGAAAATGGCGTTTAAACAAGAACACGCGCGCCGTATGTACGTTTCCCACGCTTGCACACTGTTTGACGCGGTCTATAACCTTTGTGGTTTTATATCGTGATACGAGTCAAAATATTCACGGAATCTACACATTTGGTGATTAAAGTTTATGGAAACTTAAAAGTTGGCCTACAAATTACCTCGATATCTTTAATCCTCATATCAAGTCCCTAACCTGTTTTTGGGTATGTTCTTTTTATGTGTAAAATATATCTCTGTTCTTCCAATGGCCTAGGCTAATCATTTGAGAGCACATTGAAGAAATTTCATATTTTTGTGAAAGTTTGCCAGTGCTGCTTTAATAGAATGGCCTTCACTGCAAAACCCCACTGTAAATTTCATGCCGATCACACATTTTGATGCAAGAGCTAAATGTTGATTTTGTAAGTCTATAGAGTTCCTTTGTAAAATGAATATGGGTCGATCAAATAGAGCACAATTTTCGATCATAACATCCAAACCAACATCTTTAGCCCTTAAGATTTCACAGGTAAATGATACAATAGTAGCTTTCTTCAATACCAAAATTTTGACACTTCCGGTAAAATCTGGGGTTTTGGGGATGAGGCTATTAGTGATTTGCCAATACCTTAAATTACTGAGCTGTACAATGAACACACATTAACGGCGACTCGATTTTCCGATGAGGCCGCACTCATTTTTCAAACAATTGTGTTTTTTGCATATACGCAAGCGTGTCCCAGAAAATACTAATCCACTGTGTTGAAAACATAAGGTTAAATCGAATTCCTTCTATAGAAAATCACACCGTTGTTATAAAATTCCGATCCGGAAATGATGTTATACACAGTATCCTGATGGCACTTTTATCCGTATGCTTAAATGTTACTGCATGAAAACTAAAAATCCAATTCATCTCTAACTTTGGAATTGAGCATTTTAGATGACTATCTTAGTTGTAGAGGACTATTTTTAATTACTACACTAAAAATGAAATTTCGAAATGCTCTGAGTCAGCCTTAAAGATATAATCAGTCCTCTTTAGCTCTACCGCTATTCTTACCATGTTGCTGATTACCTCAAATGCCATTTACTGAACTGTTAAGATTTATCATGGCATTAACATGTTAGCATTTATTCACTGACGAGCAATTTAGAGGGCATCATTTTTGTCACTTTATTTATCAGGCGTGGCGGCCAAGGCCTCATCTCATTTATAGCAACTCACCACAATGTCAAAAGAAATTACAGCAACACTGAGTTCAAACCACAAACCAATTTGGGTGCTTTGTGTTGAGCGGTCATGGTGTTCCCATGACACATATATGACCTTGTCCTCGTTCGTTATTCATACAAAAAAATTCAGAAATAACCCTTCCAGTGGAGTTGATTCTTCAACTCCAAAACCCTCCACAAGTGTTGAATAAGAAAATGTTCCGTGACAAACATATAAAAAAATTCAGAATTTTTCAGTAAGATTTCGCTTTTTTACGTGTTTTAAACCAATGGCGATGTCTTGAATTTGGATTTCTTGGCTGCCCACCAGTTATTTATGATAACTTTTGTGACCACCATTTTTCAACTTTGTAACAGAGTCCTATGGAGAATTACCTACTTTGCCTTAATGGAAGAAGTAAACTTTTGTCTTAGGGTTTTGGACCTTAATTTTTGAAATCTATGGTGTTGTGACTTATTAGGTATCTGTGTTGAGGTTTTTCATAAGGGTAGACAGTTTTCAGAAATATGAAAAGTACAAACTGCTCGGTTTGACTCTGTTAAGTATGGTGTATGCTGAATTTCGCACCAAAGAAGTGGCAAAGGGTCACAGAAAATTAAGTGATACACAGTACAAAAATTACTGGTTTTTATGATGCATTTTCGATTGTATCCTGGCAAGTTTTACCCTAGAAAGTGAATTTGACCACCTCTTTTAGCAAAATACATACTCATATAAATTTAGAAAGAAAAGTTTTGATGAACTTAAAAATGTAAGAATATAATGCTAAAAATGTATCAATATTCTTCCTTGATTGGAAGTTATGAAACAAGAACCAATAACCAATTGTTTTGTCACATCATAAAGTACCTCTTTTCTTCTTGTTTTTAGCAGATTTCAGAAATTTGGGGGAACAGGTACTCAAATTCTATTAATTGATCGTCATTGTCAACCCGGGGGTCAAATGTCACGTCAGGGTAATATTGGTAAAAAATGGGACACCCCAAAAATATCCTGTCTGGAAAACGTTGCCATAGGGGAATAAATATAAAAATACAATCTTGTAACTTGTAACAATTTTTTTTTTTTCATCTGTGTAACATAATTAGGCACTCGTTTTTGTGAATAATTGAAACCCATTAGTGCCTAGACTTACACAATTGGCATCATTTAAGTTGAGATCACAAGTTTTCTCTAACCAGTTAAAAATCAATTTTCAGTTGTGGGTCAGAGCTGTAACTATGATGTGACGATGCTAATACATTATAATAATAATAACCAATAATAATATTTATTTGAATTACTTGCAAAATACAGTTAAACATACAATGATACATTATATAATACATACAAATTGACACAAAGCAAAAGCAAGTTAATTGGATAAGGAGAATGGTTGTATAAAAAACCCGATCACAAAGGTGCTCTCATATCCAAAGAGAACAACCGAGATACATGCACAACAAGCAAGATTGAGTAATAGGGAAAACCAAAAGAAATAGCAAGGCCAAAATGTATGCCAATGAACAACAAAATCAGTACACTATGTTAAACTGGATTGGAAGAGGCAACACAATACCCTGTCCAATCAAAGTGGTTTCAAAACTGGACATAAAAATTTACAAAAACACTACATTTTTACAATATGTATAAGTAAAACTTAAAAAGTGGATTTTACAGCCTGCTTAAAGTTATAAAGACTATGACTATTTGTTTTACATCAACAAAACAACTCCAAATGGAAAACACTAAAAGCAACACAAACCAATACCCACATACGTGATCCCTGAGAAAACGTTTCGCTCCCTCTGTGTAGCATAAACACAAAAATATTTTAACAGATTAAACATCACTCCATGTTACATACAACACTGACCATTCTTACCAGATGGACTTCAAATATTGAATAAGACAATGATTACCGATGACTGGGGCTACCGCCTCGTGAAGCGCCCCCCAGGTGGAAAATTTGCGAGTTCAGATTGTGTTTTCCTTCTGGCGATCAATCCCTGACTTGAGGGTCCCTAACTAATGCCAGATCGAGGTCAATATTTTGATTATTCTCGTCAACTACAAAGATCCCGTACCTCAAGGAATGATGGTAATGTGATACGACAAAAATCTTAATCCAAATATTCTTAAACAACTTCTAAGGTAGTACTATGGTGGAAGCCCAGTGAGGTACGCCTTTTGTACCAGATAACTAATCAGGCACAGCTTTAAAGGAGGAATTTTGAGTGGATAGGTTCACACTCCATTCAGCAATAAAATTATGGCAGACGCTTCACTAGTTCAAAAAGGAATAATAGTATACTTTGGAAAAAAAGCACCCCAATTTCAAACTTTGTGAGATTTTTGGCACCGCTGCAGGGATAATTAGTTTTGTCAAAAAAGGAGGGAATTTGTAAATGATACCAATTCAATGACACTGGGAATGCGAATTTCTGTTGGTGCTGAATTTCGTAGGCCACTCGGGATTTTTTGTTTGTGTACATTGTCAGGCTCATAGCTGAGCAGTTCCATGGATTCAAACAGGTCAAATGTAAATGAACTTTTCTGAATGGTGCTATTCATGAATCATTCAGTTGCACAGCAGTTTTTGGTTATTTCCTGCAGCATCGAGGGAGAAATCAGGGATCACCAATTACAATATCAAATTCCAAACCCTAGATTTTTGCATGCAAGAACTGCATACTTCCAAATTAACAAAATACCCCAAAGAATAAAGCAATGATCTTTTCATTATGAACACAGCGATGGTAGTGAATGGCTTACGATAATAAAATGGTCGATACGAAATATAAAAATACTCATTAAAATTACAACAGAGGGTAAGAATGACTGGAATTTTCAAAATTATAAAGGCGTAGTGCACAAAAGTTTAGAGCAGAGCATTTGAAGATTAGTATTTTTTCAGCATGGTAAGGAGGGATGAAAAGAATAGGCGCAATTCAATGGAATAATTGCTATTGTTGAAATGGAGTGACCCAATGGCAGTTGCCATGGAAACCAGAATATGGACAGTACAGGTTGTGTTCACTCAAAATTTCATCTGAACAGAAGGTGGTTATTTTCAGAAGCAAAGCCTTCACTATAACAAGTGGCAGTTCAAACAAAATCTCCTTTCTGGGGCTAAAGTAAGGTAGGCCTAAGGAGTAAAGAGTGAAGAAAGTGTGCCGGTGCACTGGATAATCAATTTACAAAATAACAAACCAAACACTTCATAAGCTTCAGTTCCAGATGGTAATACTTGTTTTGAAGTTGTTAATTTTGTCTGAAGGTCCCACCTTTGCAGTAAATTAAAGTTTACCTATTACAGCCAAAAAATTAGCATATAAATAATAAACCCAGATCTTGGAGGTACCGTATTAATCCGGGTTCCAGACAAATACGGAACTAAATTGTGCAAGATTACGATAAAAAAAATCTTTATGACGCTAGCAAACCCACCAAACAGTTGATGAAATCCCACAAACAGTGGTGTAATGATCAGGAGATGCAATCCCATCGGAATGATTTGGGAATTTTGCTCCCGTGGCTTTGATTGCCTTGGCACACCACTGCCCACAAACAACTAATTTCCTAGGTGGTGGGGAGGGGGGAGTTCCAATTACAAAATAATGGCAAATCTGTTTTTGACAGCATAATATAAATGAAGAATTAGTTAATCCTCTAGTACCGTATAAGAAACCTGACAAAACCAGTTATTTTTGATTGGTCTGATCACAACCTAACCCAATTGTGCATTCTTAAAGGTCCCAGGAAATGCAATAGAATTGATGTGGTTTGTGTCAAGTCTGCAAGAAGGGGCGAGAAAGCATTCAATATTTGGGTTGGTGATGACATCATTAGTGACTATTGATTTTTCAGAGAGTAATAGAAAATTCCAGGTGACTGGTGTGAATCTATTCATGTCACTGACTGAAAATCAATAGTTTCACTAAGGATGTCACTGGTAGTGTATTCTTTTTTGTGGCCCTGTTTATTGGAATGGAATGCCCCATAAAGATTTGGACTAGGTTTATCATCTCATTTCCTGGGACCTTTAAGGTTGACTGGGGTCTTGGGTTATTCCAGGAATTGAAGACTGCACATTCTACCTGTAGCAACCAAAATCAGTATTACAACTCCCTTTTGGAACCAATGCTAATTATGGAATTGTCCAAGCCTGCTCGGTAGGGACTTGGTAAAGAGTAAGGGGCTAACAACTTTCACAACACTACATCACACTCTTGCAACAATTCTTCCAGCTCAACGTTATCAATTCCCTCAACATCCGGAAAATTAGGCAACTCTTCCACATCACACAAATCTACAGCACTCGCAGAATTTTCGCACCCTGCTAGTTGTCAATACAGCCAGCTTGGTTTGTCTTGGAAGAGCTCCATGAGAAGAGGGTACCGCCCAAGTCGTCCTTCCACCTTTCGCACCATCACCTGTTCGCGGATAAGCTGACAAACACGTTCCACTTCCGAGAGCCGGAGTAAGAGCTCCCCGGTGACTTTGTCTTCCATGTGAGGTTGGCTTTCCACATAATCGATCAACAGGTCTTCCATCTTCTCCTGCATTTCTTGAACTCGCTTTACTTCGATGAGTCCTTGTGAAACTGTATTGAGAGGGGAGAGATAAGACAAAAGTAGATTTTTTTTTAGTATTTGGTTGACCTTGGGCTAGAAATGCATACTATCATTCAAGGTTTCTTTCACAAGTGTCACTTTTTTTGCAGTCTCTAAACAGTTGTATTTGACTTCAGATGATCTTTGACCTTAGTATGTGACCTTTGACCTTAGTATGTGACCTTTGACCTTAGTGTGTGAGCGGTGCCCCCATTAACGAGGTTCTGATATTGCACCTTTGACCCAAGTATGGTAAAAATTGGATCGGACTGAGCACATATTTATTGGTCGAGCATTGATTTGCAAAATATTGCGAGAGCAGTCAAGCGCAATATTTTAACACTCAAAACGAGACCAATAACTATTGGGTGCAAATCATCCAATTTTAGTATCTATATGTTTGGATCCAATATTTCCACACATGAATCTTATACAACAGTGGAGTAGCCAGAGGGGGGGGGGGGGCAGGGGGGCAGCTTCCCCCTGTGGGAATCTTGCCCCCCCCTCTTGCCCCCCTGGAAAATTAATGATTTACTAGGCCATGACTATAATAACAAATTTTAATATATGCTTGCCCCCCTGAAATGTACTGTGCCCCCCCTTTGCCCCCCACCCCCCTGAAAAAAAACTGGCTACGCCACTTTGCTATACAAACATTAATAAATGGTCACAATTAGACTTCAATTCCCAAAAAGTTAATGACCGTCTATTTACAACTTAAACTCACATGACTTTGACCTCAGTGATCTTGACACTCACTAAAACATATGGGGGCTTCGCATGTTGAATCTATGACCCAAGATGGGTGGCAATTAGACTTAAACATTTCCAAATGACCAGGCAACACTTCGAAAAATAAACATTTAACACATACACAGAATTAAGACTGGTGTTTTTTATATCACACATGAAAATGGTTTCATGTCAAGACTTGCTTGAGGATTTAATGCAGGTATATTTGTAGCATCAAGGTTTGCTGTTAAATTGGAATTAATGATTTCTCTAGAAAAAAAACTCACAACAACATCTCATGTATTTTGCCAAGCATTTTGTAACAACTTTTGAGTTTTGTTTAGTGAAATATTTATTTAAAGGTTGCTTGTTCTATTTTTGTCTATCGTGTTACCTCTACGGGCTATGCGAGCCTGGACCACTTTTTACACACTGAATATCAAGTACCGTGGGAAAACAAACTTGTGTTGTTGAGCTAGATGCGATAAAGCATAGTGCAACGCCCTATTCACTACTGTGCTATATATTGATGGTTAACCATTAAAACGTGTTTTTTATTGATCTCAGAAATAAATGGATTGATTTGAAAGCTGAATATGAAATTCAGGAAACAATGAGAAAAATACGGCTTTCATCTGAGATCAAAATTGATACTACTTCCGGGTAAATCGAGGGGTTACCAAAGACGATCAGAACAAGCACCTTTAGAAAAAAAAAAAGAAAACAATTTTCTCACGAGATTAGGTTTGTATGTTGAAAAATTGAAATTCAGTTTGTAAAAATTTGCCTAACTGCAGCAAATTTTGAGAAGGTACCAGATGAACTCAGAATTACACCTTATAAGGTCCCCGCCACCCCCACATGACATTTGACCCCCACGTTATTGAGGTTGTTTCAATGTTGCACTCACCTCTAAGTCTCATTGAAATCCATCAATGTAATGGACTGATTACAGAAAAGTGTCAAACATTTTTTCCGGCATAATAAGAATTTGTCATCCATCCACACAGAAAGCAGACGCTACTATTAGAGTTAGTCTTCTGAAAAAACATTGGCAAGAAGGGACAAAAGACTGTTTTGAGAGGAATGGAATCGAAAGGTCAACATTTATATCCGGTCATTCTGTCACTGTCCGATGCTGAAATTTCACCGATTCCCAACTGTCTATTTCACCTTCGTTCTACCGTAAGGCGCGGCTACATCTGGGAATATCAAAAAGATCGTCATACCGCAAGGACATCACACCCAAAGCTTATTGCTCAATGGGCATCCTCTCAAAGAAATCACAAAAGGTGTTAAAGCAAATGGAAATGTCACTCTGACCACCCAAAACAAAATGCCCACAGAAGAATATGGCAAGCATTACACAAGACTAGTTCAGTAAAGGTGGTTGTTCCGATTTATGTGGATTGTTTCTATACTTGATTGAGAGCCTGGCACTTGCACATACCAAACCATAAAGTACCGGGGAAACAAACCTGCGGTTTTGATGGTAGACGCACTACTGCATGTTGCAAAGCCCTAGTCAATACTTGCTTATTAAAAGTGGTTAACCACTAAACGGCGTTTTTTTGTTTATATCTGAAATGGAAATTGTTCGAGGGCTCAAATTTCAGGACGACAATGAGAAAAATACAGCCTTTTTAATCTGATATCAAAATCGACCACACTTTCCGGGTAATCAGGGGGTCCCAAAGACGATCTGAACATGCACCTTTATTACCTTTTACATTTATGTGCAAATAAGTAATACTGATCCGCATGTAAGACGCAACAGAATTAGATCTGGGCAAACACCAGGTGGCTTGGATTGGCTTTTCATACTTTCTTTCAAATTGACTATGCTAAGCTTGTACGTACCGATTTGACTTTCTACACAGTCAGAATAAAGCACACCAGTACGTATATGTACAAGTTTCGTACAATACGTCATATTTCCCAAATGCAATGTCAACTTTTAAAGAGTCATTTGGTTGTTTTAACATTTCACCCGGGGACAGTTTATGTTTACAGTTCTGAAGCTGTACTCTTCACTACATAGAGCTTTAAAGCTTCCAAGCAAATGGTATGTGCGATTTTTTTAACACTTTTCAAATAAAAGATCATTAAGAATATTGCTATGACGTCATAATTAAATTTCGACACATGAAATCAACATTTTGACACATAGAATTTGTTTATGTTGTTTTGCACAGTTTCTGAAATTGTATCCTTTCTCATCTCAAAACTGAGAATCTCGAGAGGGAGTTTGTCAAATTCTTTTGATTTCTTTAATATTTGGTGACGTATGTACGTACTTGTACGTAATAGAATCAGTACGGCCATCGTCTCCACATGGGATCAACAGATGGTTGCTCTGAGGATGGATGTTTTTTCATGAATTTTTGCCTAATCCAATAACCACACTGGTATATTGAATTCCACTGGCACATGTCTTACACACTTATGTCCAGAATTGAGTAACTGAATAAGTCCTAGCAAGTAGCTTATTGGGGTTTGAACTGGGAATGGTTTTGCACCAAAGACAAGTATCCTAGATATAGACCATTGTCTCTCGATCACAGTCCTTCGACGCATGCAAATTATTCAGCTTGGCAACAAGGAAGTGGATTTACATTAAAGGTGCCACGAGTATTTTGAGGCACCCAATATTGCAATCATGATAGCATTTCATATAGTAGTACCTGTGGAATGTATTTTTTTGAAATTTCATATACAATCTTGCAACCAGGTTTTTCTAAATCAAAATGTATGAGGATTCCAAAAATCAATGGGTGTCCATTTTTAAAATGTGTTCTTGGATGGCTTCTAGGGTGAAAGGTTTACACTGGTTTAAACAGGGGGCAAAATATAAAAGGGGCAAAATGTTTTTAAAGTAATACCATATTTTCAGTACCTTTCAAGGAGTACAGAAAGGTTATAGTTTGCCCTACCTGAAGTGTTATAGTACAAGAGGTACATGTAAAACAGGGTTCAAGGTCACACTGGGGGTAAAATTTCAGATTGATCGGTTTGTTCTAAAAATGGTGCCAAATTAAATTGTTCGTCTTACTGCACAGAAGCCGAACATATAAAGGTCTGCGTTGTCACTGACGTTTTGATAAGCAAATAGGCCATGGTCCCCACAGGGTCTATGGGAGACCACCAGTCATATCTCTAAAGTCTCACTTTGAAATGGTGAAACCCAGAATCTATATACATTTTTCTTATTTAGTATGACCAAATGAACGAGTGAAACAGTTTTCAACAAAATCGGACCATTCTATAAATAATGCTTGAACTTTCTTAACCGTAATTGTACTAAAACAGAGAGCGTGGGAGAGCGTGGTCTAGTGGTTAGGGTGCTTGCCTGTTGCCGGCAAATTTACCAAACAAAAATCCCGGGTTCGAATCCTCGGGGGGTCACTTACTGTGATTTTACTCGGGTGCTCAATTCTGGATTTAATCTGTATCCGAGCTATTGATTAAATACAGAATACCGTTCTCTTCCATGGTTCACTTTGAATTGTGCAAATGAATCAATGAAGCATCCCGTCCTTCGGAGGGGACGTTAAGCCGTCGGTCCCGTGTCCAGAGAGTCACAACTGTACATGTACGTCGCATCCAGTGTCGAATAATAGTAGGGTGTAAACCCTTGTTTGTTTCCCATCCGCCCGCAGTTTCAACAAAAAAAATGCGGGCGCACTTTAGGATCTCCGTATAATGGATACGCGCGGCCCCGATCAGCTTACTCAGTTGAATAAATCCTACCACCACCACATCCTTTTACTAATGACTTGTGGACACGCTAAGTAAGATAAGACTTAAAACAATAGGTCGCTAAGATGGCAAACATACCTTTTTAGAAACCATTTTTTTTTGTTTTTTTTTTTTTTTTTTTTTTTTTCTTATGAGCCGCCGAACAGACTGGTATAAATTTTAAAACAATGTTAAACACTTATATTGTTTACCCCTGTACAAATTTGCCCCTTATAAAAACCCCTACGAACACATTTAAAAAATGAACCCCCATGATTTTCAGATTCTCCATGAAATTCTGTATTGGAAAAACATTGGTGTCAAAATTGTATATGAAAAAAACTAAACCAAAACAGCCATTACATTTCCCCATGTACTATAGATTAAACACTCATAGATTTCTTACCTGTTAGAATGTCTTAAAAGAGAAAAAAGATGATTTTGATTTGCTTTATAGATCCATGTATAAACATAGGCTGAATTTCCGTATTTGCTGCCTACACGAAATTAAATTTTACAATTTTTGTCCTAAAGAAAACATTTCTCGCTTAAATCCTTTCAGTTTGGGGAATTTTTTTTTGAGGGAAAGCTTTACATCAGGGCAAAAATCGAACTTTTGAATTTTTTTAGCGTACCCCCTGATATTGACATCTCTCGTTGCATCCTTTAAAATACAAAATCTTGCAAAATATCCAAATACAATACCTCAACCACCACAAATGAGAATGATGTTATGTTGCTGGAGTTTAAAAGTCCAGTAAAACTTTTCTAGACTTATTCAAATCTTAACTTCTAAAAACAGATGGCAGTCACTACAAAAAACAAAACAAATAAGCATGTATGATTCATTTAAAAGGTGCAATGAGAGATTTCCAAGTCGAGGTCATATTTTTCCGTGTATTTATGGATTCATTAGATAGACACTCAATAGCTACCCTACCTTTTATTTTGCAACCGAAATAACTTAAGTGATTTGTATGCTTGTATTTCAATCGAAAACATAGGCTTGAAATTTTTTTAGTTCCCAAAGGAGGTTAAAAAGAAGTAGATATGATTGATGTGTGAAGAAATGTTCGAGGATGCGGATGCGTAAAAAAAAACCAAGTTGCCCCCACACAAAATGTGGTTCCATGTCCATAATCATAATGCACTGCAAATTTTGCTGACTATGAGTTTGCACTCTGCTACAAAGAAGAAAACCTCCTGTCAGCACATAACAAAAGTCTCTCCCCGCTATACAGGAGTTCACGCCCATCAGGAGCCAGGGAAAATTTTGCAACTGCATTATTTTAATTTGAGAAGTGTCGAAAGTTAATTTTGTGCCACCCAAAAACTTCAGTTGAACCACTTTTTGACGCTTAATCTCGAACTAAAATTGGCCCAGTGAACAAAAAATCCCAAACCCAATATTGGGTCCACATTCAACAAACCTTATCTAAGTTCCCACAATTGTTAATTAGTGCAGTAATTTCAAACAAGGCGGTTCCCAAAACCCAAGTGTCGCCTGGTTGCGCGATCACTTGCTTTATGATGAAGTTTGGCAGATGATTAGAAGAGAACAAATGCACGGAGAGAAAACAAAATGACCAAGTTTAATGGAAATCAGGCACAGTGTTTGGCCAGCAAAAGCAGTTTAAAAATAAGTTTAACTGAAGGGTGTCTGGAAAAATATGACAAATAACTAATATAAAATTCCACAATAGCAAATAATTCAAGCAAAGCTACACATGGATACCGAGGTTGACAAACCAGAGGAACTAACTCAGCACTGACAGAAGTATTAAATTTCTTTAATTCTGCTGTTCATAATTAAAATTGTTCTTTTGCTTATATAATGGTTTGCTTACAGTACCATATATGAGCTTCATGAGATGTTTTTAAAAAAAAAAAAAAAAAAAAAAAAAAAAAAAAAAAAAAAAAAATACATTTTGATAATGAAATAGATTTGCTTAGAAGAAAATATTAAACATCACATTTCTCAAAAGCAGTATTACAGCAGAATTAGAGAAATTCTTTAATATTTCTGTCAGTGCTGAGTTACGTCCTTCTGTTTGTCAACCCTCAATATGAGGCGCCTCACTCTATCATCCTACCAAGTTTGAAGTATATTGGGCATACCGTTTAGCCTGCAGGGCATTTTTAAAAAGGTTAACCAAGTCATACGGACGGACGGACGGACGGACGGACACATCTCCATGAACATTCGTTCAGGCGATACAATAAACCATAGATTACCATAAAATTATATCTGATAACCATAAATTGCCCATATTCAACATTTCAGCATCACAATGAAAAAGAAGTCAGCTAAAATATTTTGCAGATGAGATGAGAAAAATACTAGGTTTCTAATTAAAATGATACCAAAATCTCAGGCTTTATAGCAAGTACATGGGGTCAAGTCTTATCTGGGGACCAGGCAGTGGCTCTTTAAAATACAACACATGAATGCAATCATATTTTGCTTAATGACAGTTAATGTCACAAGATAAGTCATGAGATTTCTAGATTGAGTTTTGTCTAATAAAAGAAACAAGTGGATCACTAACCAAGTCTTCCGCCCATCATGTTGGTTTTTTTTTTTTTTTTTTTTTATATCGAGGTTTGACAAACAGAAGGACTAACTCAGCACTGAAAGAAGTATTAAAGAATTTCTTTAATTCTGCTGTTCATAATTAAAAATTGTTCTTTGTTTATATAATGTTTGCTTACAGTACCATATATGAGCTTCATGAGATGTTTACATTTTGAGTAATGAATAGATTTGCTTAGAAGAAAATATTAAACATCACATTTCTCAAAAGCAGTATTACAGCAGAATTAGAGAAATTCTTTAATATTTCTGTCAGTGCTGAGTTACGTCCTTCTGTCTGTCAACCCTCAATATGAGGCGCCTCACTCTATCATCCTACCAAGTTTGAAGTATATTGGGCATACCGTTTAGCCTGCAGGGCATTTTTAAAAAGGTTAACCAAGTCATACGGACAGACGGACGGACACACAGAATTTGGATTAGTATGTGCCTCCATGAACATTCGTCAAGGCGATACAATTAACCATAGATCACCATAAATTATATCTGATAACCATAATTACCCATATTCAACATTTCATCATCAAATGAAAAAGAGTCGCTAAAATATTTTGCATATGAGAGAGAACAAATATAGGTTTCTTTAAAATGATACCAAAATCTCAGGTTTGTTAGCAAGTCATGGGGTCAAGTCTTATCTGGTGACCATTCATTGGGCTCTTTAAAATACACCACATGAAATGCAATCATATTTTGCCTTAACAGGAAATAGTCAGATTTTTGTCAAGCCTCAGTTTGACTTCAGTCATAAAATTATGTTAATACATCACAAATTCCCGAAAAATACAATTTGATGTAAACTTAACACAATAGAGGCAATTTTATTTTTCGCTTTTTTGACATACGAAGAAAACGGGCGGATTTTTTCGCCACGGCTTCAAATTTTGATCAAAGCCGCGCTGCTCGCCCACTCGTTTACGTCAAAGTGATGACCAACATCGTGTTGACTCGAAATTGGTTTAATTTGCTTGACACTGTAACATGATTGATTATGAAAGTAATAATAAAATTAGAAAAAAATTTTATTGATTTTTTAGTTTTTTTGTTTTTTTTAATTTAGTTAGTGTTTAATTATTATTGAAATGGCAACACTGCGATAATGATGGTCCACAACGACGTAAATTATGGATGGTCATCCACTTGACGTCAACCATTTGCATGCGATGTGGATTTTCGTTCCGAATCGTTTCGAGTAAGCTATTGGGGGGGGGGCGGAATTAAAAAGGGGCAAAATACTCCAACAAATTGGACAATTTTCAACTTATTTTGAGTTATATGTAACTACGTTACTTAAATCTTTCATCATGACCAAATTTTCCCAAATATTCAGACTCATGACATATTTTCCTTTAATGACCGTTAATGTCCAAAAGATTAAGTCATGAGAATTTTCTAGCTTGAGTTTTGTCTAATAAAGAAAAAAAAAACAAAGGGCTTTGCTCAAAAGTAGAGGTGACAGGGGCTTTCGGCACGTAGGCAATCCGTATTGTTTAGTACTTTCATGAACCGCACTGCTGCTTATACAACCATTATGTAGAATTTAATAGCGGGTTGTAATAGACCTTTCAAAATGTCAGAAACGTTCATAGCCAAATACAACATGAGAGTGTCCTTATGTTTTTGTACATACAAGACCTTGCCACTGACAAGCATTAGGCAAAAGCAAAGCAATTCTGTGCCATAAAGCTGAGTGATGACAGGAAATTACAAACTGGCCGGGTGCTTCTTGGGGGGGTTATCATAAAACTCATGCTTTGGAAAACCTCAATTTGAAAAGATCTATTAAAGTGAACTGCCGAGAGAAATATGCAAACTTAGGCCCCCAGAATTGCAATATTTCCCACCACTACCGACAAAAAATCAGCATATCATATATCATATCATATTGCTGCACAAATTGCATTATATTGGGTGTCCAAAAAAAAAATTACCCTAAAAGCACCCCCAATTTCAGGTCTTTATTAAACATTTATGCAAGTTATTTTTACATATTGGGAAATAAGTATTCATTAGCTTTTCAATACAGAAACCCCATTTGATTCGGGTCCGAAATTACTGAATTGTGGCCAATTGAATAGAACCTCTGTTTTCACTTGTAACACAGACAGGATATCATATGGGCCTTTTCACAGTAAACCAACACCAAATGATCACGTATGTCAAACAATTTCTAGCCTGGAAAAAGCAATTGCGATTCTTTGCTTTGAAAAATGTTAACACTGGCATTCCCTAGTCCCTAGTCGCTCATTGAAAGAGTGATTTTCACTCTTCACATTTACAGAGTAAGTGTGATTATATGTTGCAGTATATTGTCTAAAGCAGGGTGCAAATTCCCCTGTTTAGCATAGCAAAATGCTACCTATTTTAAAGTAACTGCTACACATATTTTGCCTTGTTTAGCATTCTTTAAATTTTTACAATGCTAAATATATGAAAGCATCCCATTTATGATAAAATTGTCGAAAAATGCTATACAAAATTATCAAAGGAATTTGCACACTGGTCTAAAGCCTTTGCAATGTCAGAATTTATCCAATCACCAATATTGTGTAGTGTGTACTCATAAAACAACCTGCCCAAGTTACAAGTGAAATAACAGTGATTTTATTCAATTGGCCACAATCCAGTCATTTCGGATCTGAATCAAACAGGGATTTCTGTATTGAAAAGCTAATTAATAATACTTTCCCAATATGTAAAAATAATTTCCATAAATGTTTGATAAAGACTTGAAATTAGGCACTTTTAGGATATTTTTTTTTGGACACCATGTATTGACCACTGAGCTAATGATTACATGCCTTTTAATGGAACTTCAACATTTTCACTGATCAGGCAGTTTTTTTCTTTTAGTTGCTCCTCCTCCATATTAATGTTTGAATATTTTTTTTCTGTTGTTCCTTTTAGTGTTTTTTATCTTGATGGAAATAAATATGACTATATATGACATCTTGTCAAATGCTAAAGACCAAATTAATTTGTGTAGTAATATATCTGCCATACATTACTGTACAAAAGATGTACTACCAATGTTTAACACCCACACGGGCACACATGCACAAATCGTTTTGCCCAAGGTCTCTACGATTAAATGCACTATCAGTAATCACTTAAAAATCGTGAAAATATTTAATATTTTTAAGAATGGCTTAAAAGTGAAGGGTAAGGATGAAATTATCCCATGACCTACTTTTTGTATGGTTAATTGGTAATTACGAACAAATTTGGTGAGCTTCTAA
>JAMKCH010012480.1:0-28705 GCA_023653785.1 Ophioderma brevispina | reverse complement strand
AGAAAGTCTAATGTCAAGAGATGGTTTCCAAGGCTCTGCCCACCAGGCATCAAGCTTCATGGTGAATGTGCAGGTATTACTGGTTGAACAGTGAAGTATGGTGTGATGTTTGGTGAGCCAATGCCCAATGCGTCTGAAAATGAACAAAATAAAGTGCATTTATTAAGTACATGTGAGTCATAAAAACCCTACATTCCAGGAAAGATTTTTGTCTTCAAAGTTAATCGTTATTTTTGCTTCAAGTGTTTGCCTTTGGTTTGTTTTACAGAGATAACAGGCTATCAGAAGATTTTTATTTGGTGTCTTTCGGACTTTGGGTCAGAAACTATGACAATTTTTGCGGAGAGCCCTAAAAATTCAGTTTGGCCGAATTTAGCCATACAATGCGAGAGACGCACACCGACGTATACCATAACACGTTATAGTAAAGAACATTCACCCATGCAATTTCATATGGTATCGCATTCATCTCGGACAAAATATATCGTTTGGAATAAAATGGTTATATTGTATAACTATTATAAGTAAAATATCTTCAAAAATTAATCACCATTGTTCAATCATAAGAGTCAGTATCGAAATCACACCATCATCCATGTCTCAGTTCATGAACATATTTGAAATTGCTCATGGATTTTTGTTTTACATCTCTAAGGTAAGTATTGTGCACATACAATATACTCAGCGTCCATAAATTGCAAGAGGAACTAAAGCTGAAGTTGTCTGTAATATAAATCGGAATTCAAACTTAAAATTTCATACCGCACTGCTGGTTTTTTTTCAAACCGGAATACAAAACTGTCTATGGTTTCACTGTTTTGCTCCCAATTTTCGTTTGTAGTTCAAACCATGGAATCTTGCGGAACCAAAGTAAACTGTGTCCTTACACCATCTATCTTGAATTTCTTATTTGGGAAATTGAACATTTTTTTACTTAGCATTTTCTTTTGTATCTCGGGTATATTACTTTTATAATCCTTCAATTATTTCCCCCTTGCTATTGTTTATCAATAATTTGGTGTTTAAATGTTAGTACTCAATCTGCTTGAAGACCATGTTACTCTAATGTAAGCGATGCACCTTTGTTTGGCTCAAAATCGGCCTAACAGGGATTTTTACGTCTCTCAGCAAATAGGCGTAACTTTCTTCCTCCAAAGTCCAATTACACCAATACGTTTTCTGAAAGCCTGTTTATCCGTCTTAATAACCATAGCAACAATGTGGAGCAAACAATTGTTAACTATTTTAATTATTTTTTATTCTGAATGTAGGTTTTTTTTTGACTCCCAGCTGTAAACACAAAAGCACAGTTTGAGTATTGATTAAACAAGACCTGTCAGTTACTGTTATTCCCAAAGGAATCTATTTAGTATTTACTCCCAATCAATTTGGTGCACTTGCAAACTCTTCAAGAACGGTGGAATTTTTGAGTATCACTGCATTAATCCTACAAAAGACTGCCACCTTCACTTTAACCCCTTTCAACATTGATGATTCTGTATATGGGTTACACAAACACGTCATGGATTTGAGAATACTGATCCATTACCTTCTAAAGGGAGTTGTGGATCCATCTTCCTAACTACCATGCCACATAATGCTGGAGGTGTTATCACAGCACACATACAAGGACATAATGTGATCCCAGGGTGCACCGGTCCCATCTCTTGTGCCTGACATGATATTCGTTCTTTCAAGCTCAACTTTGCTTTACTTCATGATTTTGAAAGCTATCGTAATACGTTCGAGAAGCTCGTCATTAGAGTAAATTGAGGGCAGCAGTACACAGTAAACTTTTCATTAAAACAGGTATATTAATGTGTGAAAATCAAATTTATCCAAATTATACCCTTGAACCAAATGTACAGATTTTAATACCACAATAATTTGCAACACCTTGAATTCACGTGCCATCAACTCTGTACGTTTTGGATCAACCCCCATTGCATAGTTTATCCTAATGAAAAGTATATACATCAAAAAATACATTGGTTCCCCCCGCGGACCGCTTTTGTCGCCTGCTGTCACGGTTAGTGATTGATAGCCTAACATGACCTTTGAACCTTGATATGTGATCTTGGACCTCTAAACAAATGAGGGTTTGCATGTAAACACCCCCTCCATAACCAAGTTTGGTCCAATTGAACTTCAACGTTTCAACTCTTACAACTTGACCTCCACATGACCTTGACCTTGTATGTAACCTTTGACCTCTCAACAAATGAGGGTCCCATGTTGCACCTATGAATTTAATTTTGGTTCCAATTGAACTTTTTCAATGAGGGTTCAATTTTACATTTTTCAGCCTATTTTAACAACCTTGAACTCACATGACCTTGACCTTGGCATGTGACCTTTGACCTCTTGGCAGGTTGACCTTTGACCTCATCAAAAAATGGGGGTTGCCATGTTTCACCTGTGACCTAAAAGAAGTTTGGGTATAAAAATCCATCGAGTATGAATATTACAGTCAAATGTTAACCCTGTTTTCACAACAACAGACAACAACAACAGACATCAACTACAACAACAACAACAGACATCAACTACAACACAACAACAAACATCAACAACAGTGGACAAGTTACGCGGTCGCGAAATTGGTAGTCTGGTTCACAGACTGCGAAAGATATTACTAAATTAACCGGTACTGCGCGAGAGATTAACTTTATCAGATCCGTGATAGAGAATGTGTGTACATGAAACAAATCTCTAACTATTTCCGGAAAACGGAGGGGTTCTATGGAGTTTTTGGCGATAAGAGGGTCTGTTACTATGTTTGTTTTAAATATGTATCGTAATTGGGTCCTGAACCTATAGTACCTAGCGAGAAATTGAAAGTTTTTGTCAGGGTACGTACTCTTCGGTACTCGCAGAACGGAAAATTAACCGCAATCTCACGCAATCCATTTTTTCCACAATGCCTTTTCGGTATTCTCCAGTCTTGAGAATTTTCAACACTACGCCAAATTTTTTTTCTCAATTTTAAAACGGAATTACGTACTTACCGGACCGCCGTAGGACAAAGTGATCCTATGTGGTCTTCCTGCCTTAGGGCAGGCGACACAAAATACTGCAAAGTAAAAGCTGCAAATCCCACTAGTGGGGACTCATATACACAAATACTGATGACACGTGCATGGGTATTACTTGATATGCCTCTTCCCATGTACCTAGTTTTTGTCAAATTCATATAGTTGATTGTAGAAGTCCCTTTTCTAATTATAAGGCCAATCAGCAACTGAGCTCATGCACTAATACTGTCACACACTGCATGGCATTAACTTGCCACTATCCACATACCAAGTTTTGCCAAATGCAGAAATGGCTCTCCCTAGAAATTCACCTTAGATATAAGCCATCCAGCAAATTGCAAAGTGAGCTCATTAATATTGCACCAACAGGGATGACACACTGTATGGCCATGACTTGTGTCCACCACTACCACCCCACATACCAAGTTTTGTGAATGTGGTCATTGAGATTTTGCAGAGGTTCACTTTTTTAGCTATAAGCCAATCACAACAAATATGCAAATGAGCTCAGTAATATGCCACAAATAGCAAGCCCACACTGTATGGCTATTACTTCCATGCCCCACTATCCACATACCAAGTTTGTCAAAATATGGACAATGGGATCGTAGAAGTTACCTGTTTCGTTATAAGACAATCATGCCAATATGCCAAAGGACTATAGATTGCAAAATAGTGATGGCACACAGCAGGGATATTACTTGCATTTGCACCACTTCTCACATAGCCAAGTGTGAAAATTACTTAGTGAATTCGTGTAAGAGTATTCTAGTATGACTTGTTTGAAAAAGCATAAATCTGTTTGAAAAAGCAGTGAGAAAGTTTAGAGAGACTTTGCAAAGTATTCCTGGGGATAATAACAGCAGAAACCCAGGACGAGAGAGTTTGCACAGGATTTCAGGGAATAAGAGAGGAAAATCTGACAATACACAAAGTATGACTTTGACCTTTGGCCTAGACCTCTCGGTCATAGCACAATAGGCCAAGAATTTTAGTGTTAACGTGGAAATTTCTGGGAACAAGCTGAAAACTGTCAGGATTGGTGCAGAATGGTCTACAATAATATACTAAAAGTCCCCTAAAATCCTCTTGTGCTTTTTCAAAAAGGGGCCAAAGTTTGTACAGGGGACAAATATACAAAATATTAGAATTGTCTTAAATGTGTTCCAACATTTTTGTCATGTCCCAAGGTTCAATAAACGGTATAGTTTGCCTGTCTACAACCGGTGTTTTTAAGTAATACCGGACCTAAATCATTAAGGTCATCCTGGGGGAAATATTTCAAAATGATCCAATTCATTGAAACAATTAAATTGCTCGTAGATCATATCTAACACAGAAATGTTCATTCAATCACACTACATGATTCAATATGACATATAAGAGCAGAAGGCAGTGGACCCCCATAGAGCCTGTAGACCCCCATCACACTTGGCCCTGTAATTTGCCAAAGTATGCAACTCACCTGTTTAAATTTCATTGGTGTTCGGTACAACTAGATGAGGAATTGGACACATCTTTCAGAAGAATCCGACCATTCTGAAAATTTACCCCCAGGATGACCCTTGAGCGTTTTTACCATATAGTTATTAAACTACAGCCATAGATAGGGCAAACTATACTTTTTTTTTCATCCTTGGGACATGACAAAAAGTTGGAACACATTTAAGGACATTAATAATATTTTGTAATTTTACCCCTGTACATACTTTGCCCCCTTATTTCTGTGAAATAAAATGACAGCGGATTTTTGGGGGGTACTGAGTATATTAGTCTAGACACATTTCGAACACACAATTCTGAATTTTCAGCTTGTTCCCAGAAATTTCCACCTTTCCATTGTTATTGTATTAAGACTCTTGGCCACAAGTCGGGGTAGATCTAAAGGTCTGTGGTGCAAGTAGGTTAGGGGTCTGATGGGTTCATGCGAAGGACGATGGATAAACGCCGACGACAAAAGATTTTGACTGCGACAAAAAATTCCCTTCTGCTGAATCCATGGGGATATAATGGATATGATGCAAATACAGATATCATGCACTAATTCTATGTCTGGAATCCAAATTGAGACCAGTTCGCCCTGCGCCGATCCCCTGTGGTATTTGCGCCGAGCATAGCATGCAGCCAAAAGTACCATTGACCTCTACTGTATTGGCCAATCGTGAAAACGTATTATGTTACTAGGATGCATGGTACTAGGTCAAGCCAGCTGTGCAACGCAGTCAACGACACATATTTTAGCGACGCATCTCAGATTCGATTCCAGACATAATACATAAATTTTATGATACATTTTGAATCCAGCCCACATCCGTCTCTCCAATTGTGGCCTGTATAACGGTGCTTGATTGGTCACTAGTGACAGGCTGTATGTAGCTGAATAACTATGCATGTATCAGTTTTCTTGCTTGAATGAAGCAGTTCTTACAAGTTTAAGAGTTTCACTCACAGGAATGCATCATTTTTAAAACTTTGCTGTATGTCAGGTCAGGTTTCCTTTGAGGGCCTGCTACTCGTATCCTGGTAACCAGTATTATTACACCTTATAAATATTCATGAGATAATAGGCATAAGTGCTTCCTTTTCATTGGTCAATTGCGCCGGAAACAGGGATGATAAATTGAGCTATCAGTGAATTTGAGCTATTTCCCATGCGGTATTTTTTACTACTTTCCCTATATCATCGTACCCAGAGGCAAAAGTTATCTATGTTAGCATTTTGTTACGCATTGTAGTTATTACGGTTCTCCTAGAAAGAAGGAACTTACTCCGTTGTTAACAACAATAACAACACAAAATGGCCGCCGCCAGTAGTCGGTCAGCGTCTTTGACAGCCGACGAAATTGCTGCGTTAATACAAAATAAAGATGCACAAAACACAGTCGATTAGTCACAGTCGTCCGGAAGGCTGCATGTGAACATCTTTTCAGACTACTGTACGGAAAAAGGAAGTTCTCTCGCGGAAGCTGAAGCACTAAATTGTGCCGACTTGGAGTTGTTCATGTGTTGAGGCGATTTTCATGTTTTACGCCGAGGTTCGTAAACGGGATGGCGATTTCTAAAAGCTTACAGTCAACACGATATGGTTAAAATTCTTATGCCCATTAACTCATAAATATTTATAAGGTGTAATAAAACAAATACTACATGCTATGTCGGGGAAATAGTGCAACTATTTTTCCCTCGGTACTGGCTAGAGGCCTACCACCCCTCACCCTTCGGGTTCGGGGTGGTAGGCCTGTAGCCAGTACCTCAGGAAAAATAGATTGCACTATTTCCCCTCCAACCATGTAGTATTTGTATACTACCTGTCCCAGCGCCGGGTTATTGGCGGCTAAACCGTCACCCTCCCCCATCAGGTTTTTAAGGAAATCTGGTGAGGAGGGTAGCTGTTACGCTGGTATGACTAAAAAGAAGATCTCCCTACAAGGGCGTCAATGGCGGCCATCCAGCACATTGACGTCAGAAAGAGCATCTTTTGCTCCAATAAATCCTTACACAGCAGAATTGCTGTGAATGTGAGGTGAATTCAGGTTCCCAAAACTTAAATGTGCTGGGGAAAGGGCTTTTTCCCGTGGTCGCTTCTTTAATATGGAACACTATTCCCGTCAACATTCGTGGTGCATCTACCATCACAATGTTCAAATCTCTTCTGAAAACATATCTTTTCTCTTGATTGTTTTTGAATGCTTGTTTCTTATTGCAGGGACAAAACCGGATTTAAAAACTTTGGATTTACTACTTACTAGAATACCTACCCAAAAATTACATCTGGGTACCAAATACAAAATCAACCATAATATAAGACACACACACACACAAAATATGGCAATGATATTGCACCATTACAGTGGTATACATAACAGCATTGCAATAGAAACATTCATTCATTACCTGTGATTTGAGGTAGTTTAACTGTTCTTATAATCCCAGTTTCTCCTTGCATTATGCTATCGTTAACAACTGGTATCACCAAGGCCTTTTCAGATAAATTGCCTTCAAGTAATGTCTTATAATTGAACCTGTAATTTGGGAACACACAAAAATAAACAATGTCATTAGAAAGTGGGGAATTGCTTAACCACATGTCAAGCCCCCAAAAGGTTTGTCCCTTTATACACAGCCAAATTCTTACTCCTGTCGTAACCTAAAACATAGCTACGTATACTCTGTTTACCATGGCACAGTACACATTTGCAGGGCAGAGGCTGCATGATATTCGTTCCAAAAGTACACCAGTTATGTGCAGTGATTGTCTACTCTACAGTACCACCCACATTGCTACTCTGTAGTTGCCCAGTAGGCAAAGAGATCACTGTTTAGAAAAGTTTTAAAATTTGGCAAAGGGGTTCCTGATGTAACCCTTTAAAATTCTACAGGAAGAAATTCTTTATTAGGCCCAACACAAAAAACCCTAACCTAAGGCCAAATAAGAAAGAATTTGTTACGTGTAGGACTTCGAAGTGGGGAAATATGGAACTCTTTCCAAAATTTAAATTGGGCAGACAACAAGGTTGATCAGATTTATCCCTCATAATCCTAGTCTCTTCCATCATCACCATGATTAAAGGTGCATTCTGTGATCCTCGCACATTTATTTTTGTTTATGATTCCATAGATAACCTCAAGAAAAAGGTTATTCCAAAAAATTTTCAGTTGAGTCTGATGTTGTGTTTTGATGTTATCACGCTGCCCATAGGCACTGTGTTATATATTTTCTCTTATATACCGTCTAGCCTATTTCTTTTCATCATATGCCCCAGAGCTAGCAGACATTTGTAACAATCTCAAAGTACAAAAGGTTTGAGTGATTAAATATGGGACAGATGACAGGGACCCCTGAAAATAATTCTTAAGTGACACAAAGGGTGCCTAAGGAAAGGGGGGCAAGAACAAGTTTGTACAGGGGTCAATTTTTAACTTTATTTATCCGTGTTGAAAAGTATACCATGTTATTTGTCTAACCACAAGGATTCAGGAGGTATAGTTGGTACTATCTACAATGTAAAGTTTAACAGTTATAGGCTAAAAACAGCAAAAATCAATAAAAAGGGTCAATTTCAGTTGTACAGGGGCAAAATTTTACGTTGCTCCGATTTGGATAAAAAATGGTGCAAAATTATGGTGGAGAGCATCGGATCAAATAAGCGAATAGTTTTGAGTGTCTCAAATGCTGATTAAAGAAAGTAGGGGGGGAACAAGGTCAAGACCCATGAATATGCAATGGACGTTGACCTTACTTGCCCTCTACCTCGAGTAACTAGTATTTTAGACGTCAAAAACTATTTTTTTTTTTTTTCCTTAATTTTAATCCTATGACTCCATCAATACTTTTCACCATTTTTTATCTAAATGAGAGCAACTTTTTGACCCCTGATACAACTGGAGAAATTGCCCCTGTTTTGATTTTGCTGTTTTGAGACTATAACTCTGAAACTTACGTTGTAGATTAGTACAAACTATACCTTTCTGAAATCCTTAGTGGTTAGACATAATATAACATGGTATACTTTTCAACATGATTGGATCAATTAAATTTGACCCCGTACAAACTATGTCTTGGCCCCCTCTCCTTACGGCCACCATTTGCTGCACTTAAGAATCACGTTTCAGGAGGTCCCTGTCAGTCGTCAACATATTTCATCACTCAAACCTTTTTGAATGAAAGATTTTACAAAATTCTGCTAGCATCCCAGGTTATATCAATTGTGGTTTCTTTGTTCAAACCTATGATATTCATCAGACCGTTATTTTCGGAAAGGTCTTTGGACACTTCTGGAGAAAAATAACGGTCTGATGAATATTCATGGTAAACAATACAGGTCAATAGAAACAAAGGAAAATTCTAGAAACACCCAGCTCAGTGGTACAAATGAAAGAAAAGTTTGATTTGGCTCTCAAGTAGTATAGGGAACTTTCAAATATGTTGGCATTCTCTGGCCCCTCATCTAAAATATTGAGAAACCTGGCCTACTAAGTGTAGTATTCTTTGGGAAATGGGATTTTTCAGTGGATAGGTAAGGTCATGGGAATTCCCCAGAGTCATATTGGTGAGCTACTCGATTAAAAAATTGGAAGCTTTAAAACGCATAATTGCATAAGGCTGTCTAATGCATAAAGCTGCACTTATGCTAGTTTTACACCATATGCAGCTTCTGCAATTATGCAGCTTCTGCAATTATGCACCTTATACAGATTATGTAAGTCTGCCGCTTATGCAATTATGCAGATTATGCCAATTATGCCGCTATGCACTTATGCTATATGCAGCTTAAGCAGATTATGCAAACATATGCAGATTATCACGTATGAGATTATGCAGCTTTGGCAATTATGCAGATTATGCAGCTTTGCAATTATGCAGATATGCAGCTTACAATTATGCACTTATGCGCTATTGCACTTATGCAGCTATGCAGATTATTGCAGCTTCTGCTTTTACACCAGCAGGCTGTGTTATTTAGAGAATAAACCATTTATATGATCAGCCTGGCATCTACTGATTAATTTAGATCATGCAGTGCCATTGTTTTATAATGGTACTGCAATTTCATCTATAATTAAATGGGCCAAGGCCCAATTAATATATAAAGTTTTAATCTGATAGATTTGTGCCAAAATATTTCAATCCATTTCGATGTGAAAGCTAAAAAATGCAATTTTTATGTCCAGAGAGTACATGGGTAATTAATATTGGTCAATCCACGAGCAGCGGCGGATTTAAGTAAAAGGGCCCTGTAGTTACGGTGGGGCCCCTTAGCTCGCAAAAGTGACGTAATGTTCGCACTTTAAGAGAACTAGAGGTTGTCTGAGGGGCCCTGATTTTTAGGGGGGCCCCAATTTTTAGGGGGCATACTGCTGACTATTAAATCCAGCCTTGGCGACCAAAATGGAGTACATTTTCGCTCATAATTTCCAAAACCATACATCCTTAACCCTAAGATTTCACAGGGTAGATCTGTGCTACAATGAAGTCTGGACTATTTCTAATTGATATTTTATATATAGAAATGCAGGTACTTATTACCATACACAGCAAAGCAGACCAAGGGGAAAACTGCATCTACAATAAGGCATATTCTCTTTGTTGTATCATAGTCCTTAAGCCATCTCGGATTTTAGCCAATGGTATCCTGAAAGGGGACAAACGATACTTATTATTCCGCCTCAGTACACCTTCCTATACACAAAAAGCATGATAGCAATTTCTGGAATGGTAGCTATAAACCAGGGTTTTTTTTTGGTAGGTGGACAATTAAGGATTATACAGGGGTCCAAATATTTTAAAAGATCCGGCATGGTGAAAAAGTTGCTAACATCATTGTCCAAACCATAAGGATTCCAAAAAGTATAGTTTGTACTATTTAAACCCAAAGGATGGCAAGGATTCACTGATGACCTGGTAGAACGTGAAGAGGATTGCCTCCAAACCCATAACTATGACCAAATTTGCCCAAGTAGTGAACAAGACTGCCCAGAGATTCATACCGAGGCGGTAGGACGGAATCTATACCAGGCCTTTCCAACGAATGTGCTAGAGAATTCAGGAGTACATCACCATGTTTGAAGTGAGCCTTTCGGCTGAAAAACAAACTGCTAAAGGTGAGGAGTCTCGGAGAGGATCTCCCAGTAAAATCAAAACCTGGCACACTTAATTGAATCCACGCTTGACCCATAATAGGAAGAAAGCATGGTATACAATCCGAAAGCTTGAGGGGATCCAACAGAAACTCCACAGCAAGCAAATGTCACACCAAACCAAGTTGCCCACCCAACTGCTTTAAATGGCAGTTGTGTAGCAAGAACCCACGAAGATCAAACTAGACCATAAATAAGAGGTATAGTGGTGATCCCGGGTTTTCAATCGCACACTACACATGGACCAATTGGAATGAATCGGTATTGATAAACTTCAACCAGGAAAAGCATAGGCCCCTTGACAACATCTCTAATGAGCAACTAAAAAAATCTTGGCCAAGTAGCAAATAATGGCTTCTCGAGCTCTACAATGCTGGCCTTATTTCCCACAGGTTCCCAAAGATCTGGAGGAAAGCCATGTTATGGCACTCCTAAAGCATGGAAAGATCCATCCAATCCCAAAAAGACCTATATCACTCCTTATCCATACCTACAAGCTCTTTGAACGTCTTCTGCTCAATTGTATTGCACCTGTGATCGACGAACACATCATACAGAACAGGGCAGGTTTACGGGACAGGCAAATCAACCAACAAGCCAAGGTACTCAACCTAACTAAACACATTGAGGATGGTTTCGAGACGGGTTTGGTAACCGGAGCTGTGTCGTCGACCTCTCAGCAGCAGACGACACTGTTTAATCACAGGATGCCTACTCCATAAGATCCTGGAAATTACCAAGGACATCCGCATGACTGAGCTTATCCGTGGAGTGCTGGCTAACAGCCGATGGCGTAGGCTCAAGAATGGTCTACGACAAGGGAGTGTGCTTGCACCTTGCCTGTTCAACATATATACAAACGACCAAAATAGGAGTGCAGGAAACCGTTGTTTTATTTAGCAGCGATCTGGAATTAGTGCACAAGATGCCGACTTCACAGTTGTGAAGAGAGGATCTCCAAAGCTTTGATGGAACTCACTCCTTATATGAGCGAAAACCACTACGTGCAAATCCATCTACGACACAGGTTGTGCTTTCCATCTACGCAATCGTTGAAGCCAAACGTCAGCTTAAGTTACCTGGTCTGCGAAGCCCCGGGAGCACTGTGATAACCTGTCTACCGAGGAGTGTGAACCTTGGGACCCGCACTCTCGCTTATAAGACCCCCACATTGAGAAGACGAAGAGTTAAAGGATGTTCACGCAATACATCTTGAACAAAATCAATGGCACCGGATGGGGTGCTCGCCCCCCACTGACCCTAAGATCGACGGCACTTCCCTGTGCTACTCATGTGCAGAGGATGCCTGCCCTTGTATGGGAAAGATCAACCCTGCCAGAAGCTTGATCCAGCGTTAAATGCCTCTGCGGCTTATCATAGGATGCCTCCGTCCAACATCAACGGAAAACTTGTTTTTTTGTTAAACAAAATTTTTTTCCTTTAGCAGGAATGAGCCACCAGACAGCCGTGAGCACCAGACATCCGTCGTCGCGTAGCCGAGCATGCAAGAGGCGTAGTGCCAAGTACCTAATGCGAAGCACCCTCTGTCTGGACAGATACTTAAATCTAGAGAGTTTCTTTAAGCAAAGTCCAAAACTTTGAAACAGTCTCTAAGGAGGTAAAGAAGTCGCTTGGGAAAGAAAGACTTGACATTCAACTCAGTAACATCACGGTATTTGAACCTGGTGAGAATCTTCCACCTGGAGCTTGACTCCTCATGGGCTGAATGGCGATGCCTCAATACTTGAGAACCAGAACTGGCGATCTAAGGGTTTATGCAGAAAGGGGCATCTGGAAGCAGATCAGGAACTACCGTGGGTTGTGGAAAAGCACCAAAGACAATGGAACACCTCTTGGTCTGCCCACTGCTGGAGCAACCAATTGCAGAAAAAAGGGACCTTGCGGAATCAGTCTGAAGCAGCCAGAGTTGTACCCATCTCTGGCTGGATCATATTTGAGAACCACAGGTTTGGTGACAGATAAAGAAAGAGAACCCAAATTTTGGATTAAGGTTAAAACAGCAAAAACAGGTCAAAAGGTTAAATTTAGTTGCACAGGGATCACCTTTTAAAGTTGAGCCAATTTGGATGCAAAGTGGTGCAAATATTTGTGGAGGTCATAGAATTCAAATAAGGAATAGTTTTGGTGTATCAAATGCGTAGTTACCAAAAGTAGGGGGAAAAAGGTCAAGCCAATGGAATACAATGGACGTAGACCTTTGTTGCCACCTACATGGTAATAAGCATTTTAGAACAGTCAAAATATTCCTATTTTTAATCCTTACCAAATCAGACAACTTGAAATTTGACCCCTGTACAACTGAAAAATGACCTTTTTTTTATTGATTTTACTGTTTTTAGCCTAAAACTCAAAAACAAACTATACCTTTTTGGAATCTTCTGATCAAGACAAATAATGGGGTATACTTTTCAACATGATTTAAGCAATATTTAAAAATTTCCCCCCTGTGTAAAACCTTGGTTACCCCTTACCTGGCTATAGCTACCATTCCAGAAATTATATCATGCATTGTTGTGTTGGCCATGGCTAGATGATATGTGATCTATGATGTCACATATTGACATCAGGGACGCCTCTGTTGTTTTCTGGCAGCCAACATATTACATTGTTCAATGACAGTCCACATAAAATCTGGTCATTAAATTACTTGCAGAACTTTCTTGATCTAAATCGGTTATAATATGCAACTGGTAGCCTTAGCAAGCATGCTAATGAATGTTGGTCTTATTTAATTTGAAACCAAGTTAGAGCAGAAAAACAAATTCCTGTGCAAATATAGGGGCGTCTGCCTGCCAGTTTTCTCTCTTACACCAAAAGGGAGCGCCACAAACATAAACACATTGTACATCATCTATACTGATGATGCATAATAAGTGTCATTTTGTCCCCTTTACATGTACCAAAAATTGCTGACTCATGTACTAATATATTTATCTTTTAATTCTTGATATGAACAATTTTTATGTGAAGTAAATAAATAGCAAACACAACTAGAGGAACTACTGGAAACAATAATATAAATTAGGGCCCTTTTGTGATCCCATAGTTAGGATGGGGCATGTTCTTCTTTGCTGTTGTTTTATCACCATCAGGGGAGGAGGGAAAAACCAGTGTAAATTCTAATAAATTATTAAAATCATATAACCGTCTGTTGCGCCCAAATAAAACTTGCACATTTCTTGAAAATGAATAAAAATGTCACCACAATTTCATTTCCCAATATCAGTGAACAATAGATACACTAGACTTCAGCAAACAATGCAGCTAAAGTTATTAAACAGTTCGCCGACGGCCGCTCGGTATGCGTGTTGAAAACATTCATATTCCTTTCATCTGGGAGTGCAGGACCATGTTATATTGTCTCACGTTTGAAAAGACTTAGATGTTACACCTCCTATTGTAGACGAAGTCTTTTTTTATGACGTTAAGATGCAAAAATACTTATCCTCATCCAAATAAATAATCTTGAACTTCTATAGTGCATGTTCAATTAACTTGGTCCATGTTTTTCATCATTTATTCGAAAAGGAGAAAAGACAAACTAGATCTGTTTACAGATCTGAAAACAGTCGAGAGTACTCATATCGGAACTTGTAGAATTAGCATTTTAGTGAAAATTCAGGTGTTGGACCTCCTGCTGCCCCAAAGGACCTTTGATCTAAAATTTATTAAGTAAACTCTTGTAGGGGATGCCAAATGAACAACATACATGAGTCACGTGATCAAATTATGTATCTGTAGAGGAGTAGTGATTTGAAGGGTTACGTATTTTGAGTATTTGACCTTGACCCCTAAACCATGGTCAAGTGATGAAGTATGAGTGGTTTTATTGACCGCCTCATCAAGTCCTATAAGAGAGGGCTAAAAATATTTTCTATTGGGGACCTTATTTAAATTTACACACAGTAAATATGTTTGACCTCTGTGACCTAAGATGACCCCATTGACCTCTTGACCCGAAACTTTTATAAAGGGACTCAAGCTAATCATATGCATGACTCAGATGATCACATTGCTTAATCTGTAGGAGGAGTAGTGATTTGAAGTGTAACGTAATTTGAAGTATTTGACCTTTGACCCCTAAACACATGAGTCAAGTGATGAAGTCAGAATTGACTTTTTTGTAGTGTGTATCAAGTCCTACAAGATGACATATTAGTTTGAGATTTGAGCTAATTGACAGATTTTTCATGGTTAACGTTGTTGACCCCTGTGACCCTATCGTGAAACCTTTGACACCAAATCTGGTCATGTCAAAAGTTTGTGTGTATGTACTGGTCCTTGTCACTAGTTTTGGCCAATATACATGTTTGGCATGTCTGGATATTAGCATTGTTAGGACAGAAAGAAAGAAGGACAGAAGAAGCAAGAAAGAAACCGTACAAAAGAAAGACACAGTCTAGTTCCTCGACTGTTAAAAAACACATCATGCAGAATGTTTGCGGCAAGTTTGGACCTAACAACTTTGTGCAGAATTAAAATCGTAACTTATTGCTAACTTCATTTGTATCAATTAACGCGCTTTCAGAAGAAAACTTCGGTCGAAAGACTATATCATAATGTAAATGGTTCGTATTGTGAAAGAGGAGGTATTTTGTTACTCACACCAAATCGTGGAGTGATAACACCTGGCTATAACAATGGCTCCGCTACCAGGCCCATTGTAATATCTTTAATTTAATGGTGTGCTGAAGTCTATTATACCATATCCATTGGTCACTGATTTATGAAAAGATAAATTGATGTTTTTGTGGGGAACATTGTATTCATTTTAAAGAAAATGTGCAAGTTTTTTTATTTGGTGGCAACAGACGGTTATGTCGTGTTAATAATATATCAAAATTTTACACGGGTGTTATCTTATCATTGAGAATGGACAATGGAATTTGTTAGGCAGCTTGTATTTGGTCTACACCCAATAGTATAAGTTTACCAAGTACCTTAAAGAGTGAGATTTTGGAAAATTGATCTGAAACCTTAATAAAGGTAATCTGGTGATACTAGCACCTCATTTTTGGGTTATGGTTCACTAGATAACTTGATAGAGAAAGGTTATTTCAAAAATTTCAGTTGTTTTGATGGTTTGTTTTGATGTATGAGCAAATGTTTGTATCACGCGTCCCATAAGCATTGTGTTGTAATTTCTGTCTGTTAAAGCCAGACAGAAAAATCAAAAGTACAAATTTTTCCAAAGTAGATCGAATATGCAAGATTTGGCACACATAAATACGTATTGCCACGGTATTCAGATGATATAAAACACTCAACTTTTTAGGTAAGTAGTGGGACGAGGATGGGGATTACGAAACAATGGTAATGAACAGTGTCTGAATTTGGGACAAAAGGTCTGATTTGGAAAGGCTGTCTGAATAGGAATAAGCTTAAATCAGAACCTACATGCAGACACTTTGCCCACCCAAAGTTAAGTGCTTTGCCACCCAGAACAAAATCACTAAATTACAAAGAGCCAATGATTAAACAAACAAAGGGCTGCCTATGATATACACAAACTCAAGTATTGTATCTACGTGTCCTTGTGCCAAACCCCAAATATATAATCCCACGCCTGCAACGTCAGGTGATTGCTTTTTTATACAATGCAGATTTTGGGTTGCAAGTGTTGAATTGGTGTATGAATTGTGTGATGAATTTAGTCTGGAAATCTGTAGGAGTAACAATAGAGAATTCCTCATTGTTGTGATAAATCAGACCATTTTCCCAAATTCAGACGTTTTCAGTTACCAGTGAAATGCCCCTTAACTAAATAAAAGCGCAATCCCTGAAACTTGTACAAATGGTACATACTTTGGCCACATAACACTTTTCAGAAGGAGAGTGTTTAAAGATTTTGACAAAATTAGGTCAAAGGTCACATAGGGTCATTTGAGGTCAATCTGGTACATCCATTAAGAGTTTGGGCTAGTGGGTCTTCTGAGGAAGTTTGGTGCTTCGAGCAACTTATTGCCAAAATGTTTTATAAATGTGGACCAAAATGGGTCTGAGGACAACATAGGGTCAGTAAAGGTCAACCTGTGCACACCACACGAGTCTTGTGTTTTATCTGACCAGAACAAAGTTAATCAGTAATATGTATATGCACAATGAGCAACTGGTAACCTTTTGTTTACAGCCACCGTCTACAATTCATGGCCACAGCCCATAGCAAAAAAAAAAACATCCCGGTCTCTCTTTCTTGCTGGATATAGTAAACAACCCAAAAATTTGAAGATTTTTTAATACATCTCAACTTACCCTAAAAAAAAATTGTATCACATCTGGGGGGACCTAAGCTAATATTTCTGTACCCAATCTTGTGTGAAGTTTGAGCTAATCTGAAAAAAATTGTAATTTTGTATTTTAAATATCAGGAATTAACAGAGTGTTCTATGTAGCCCTATGGCACATTGGCTCATTGCCATCAAAATCTTCAAAATACAATCAAAATTAAAGGTGCAATGACAGATTTTTAAAATAACAGGGTTCTGAAAAAAGGTGAAAATTCTGATTTTTGCACTGCTTCAAAGCTGTCTATCAAAATTATTCTTCATCTGAAAGGATTAAGCTGGAAACTGTTTCTGGGACAAAATTGTGAAAATTCCTGATTTTGTATAGGAGCAAATATGAAATTCAGCCTATGTTTTCTATGAATATAAGCAATATACCAAATCACCTTTTGTTTTCCTTTTTAAGTTCTTTCTGCAGTCAAATAAAAGGTAAGGATCATTAGAGTGTTATTCTATATGAAATAAACTAAATAAGGAAAATATAGAGGACTTGAAATCTCTTGTTGCACTTTAACTGAAATGTTAGATTTGATCGGTTTCAGGATAACTGTTGAAAACCATATATTAGATCCCAAAATGCATTTTTAACACAACAACAACAAGATCACCATTAAATCGTTTGCCACACTTACCAATTCTGCGACTGCTTGCCATACAAAGAACTGAATGATGGATAGAGCAGCCAACCCATCTCAGCCAGTAGGGCCGGCTATCATAGCAAAGTAGAGACTTGCTGCATGGAGTGGTCTAAAGGTAACATTCACCGAATGAACTTAATTGGACCTGTGAACAGTAATAGAAGTAATCAGTCAACTTAGGTGATCTCCCTGACCAGGATGGCAGGAGGAACATGACCTCAGAAGAACTTTACCTTGGTCCATGACCTTTGACATCATCCACCTACGAAGGAAACCCCTATTGCACCTTCGCCCCAAGTCTGGTTTAAATCGGACTTAAACTTTTTGAAGACGACTTGAAAAAGAAAACCTAACCAAACTGGACCACACATTTACATACGACAGACAGACATACGAGCTATTGCAAAATCCCTCTACTGCTGTTCAAGCCGCCTGGGAATAAAAATATATTTTTTGCCCCTTCCAGCGAGTCTGCCTGTCATTCAGGGTGTATAGTGATATAGCGGGAGTTTACCGTTAATTTCCATCCGGTTACACGGTCTGTACTTCGTTCTCGTTTAACCGTTTAAACGATCATAACAAGTTAACGACTGCCGAATTTGGCGTCTTCCACGCAAATCAATTCTTGCACCATAATCGTTCGTAATCGGGTTACCCGGCTTTGCATTCAATCTTAGTATCATCTTGAACCATAAAATGTTGTTTGTACTTACCTATGTTACTTTTAATCCAAAATAAAGAGGTTGAATATCCCCAATATCCCAAATACTAATCACTGCGGAAGTCGGCCATAACCGCTGCCATTTTACCTTTTTTGTAATCCCTACTGTAAATTGAAAGCACCGCATACTTGGGGCGTGTTACCTACACAACCAATGTGAATATGCCGAAGTCAAAGTCACCCCACTCACGCACAGAACTTGGTAAACAGGGGATTTTTTTTTCTGTTTCCGTAAAAGTCTGAAACCTTTCTCGAAGAAGCATTGGAACTTGTTAACATTTACTTTTCACGGGACGGCGGGGTAATTTTGGTGAAAATTGACTGCAGCAATTAAAATAATACTGAAAAAAATTTAGTAGGGTTTGCTGACCTTAAACGTGTAGTGGAATTTTTCCTAACGTTTAGTGACATTCCGTTCGTGTAAACGGGTAAACGTTTAAACGTCCCAGCACTAATAAGTGATTGCAATATTTAATAATACTTTTACTAAAAAGTATAATATTTGATTCATTTATGCTTACCATTCTTGGGTCATAGAAGTATCACTGATTGAGTACAAAATCTTCAAATTGCAATAAACTCACCATTTGAATAAGTTTCATACGGTTGTATCATAGTGGCTGGGATGGATGGAGGCAACTGGTTACACTCCTCACTTTACCAGTTTCATGTCGGACTGGCTGGCCTGGATTGGCATATACACCAATTTCCCCAAGATGGAACGTGGCAATAAAGCCACCTGATATTGAATATGAAGTAAAGGGCCAGGAATACATAAACAATTGAAATGTATTACTGTGACATATTATGGAAACTCTGTATTTAATGTTATATTTAAAAGTTTTTTATTACAAATTTGTTAAAAATTAAATGTTTTTAAGTTTTTTATTTTTTATACTATTTGAGGTGCTTAACAATAGGGTTTTGTTTTTTGCTTTATCCAATCAGTTAGGTCAGGCATTTTCCAGAGGTCCTAGCCCAAACAAATGCACCAGCAGAAGTGCTTTAGTGAATATCATGTGGTTCCCATTGGCCTACACGTGCCATGTTATATTTAGGTACAACTTCACATTACCTATAGTTCTGTGAATATTATTTGCTATTATTTGTACAACAACATTTTTAAAAACTCCCATTTAGAAATACTTGTCAAAATTCACCAAATTTGGCAAAAATCAGCAATTTTGGGTCAAAATTGTTTAAAAATCTGTGTAGTCTGAAAAAATCTGAATCTTCACCCACCTTATCATAGAAATCGCAGTTACCATCAGCAACCACTGCGATGGCATTCGACACATTGGAATCACTGCTACAGCCATCGCCAGAATGAACAACTCTGACAGAGTTGTCTCCGAATACGCTAGTAGGCGACGGCAGCCAGTCGTATCTGGCGTCAAGTCGCTTCAGGATGATGGGCTGGCTGGTAGATGAAGCTGGAATTTGCATGATAGAACAATTTTTGAAAGCCTTGCACATTAAAACAAGGATTCTGGGTAATTCTATCTTGAATGTTTTAACTTCAGGCTCACACCAGAGGGTGTTTTGAATCAATCCCGTAATGCATTGCAATGTGCCTATACTGAACTGTACTATACACATGTCAGTACTTGGTGATAAAAATGTTCAAGAAGTTTAAGAACCACAAGTTATTTCATGATCATGCCAGAAAATTCCCTAAGTACTAGCATTTTGTGGGCTAAAATGAGTGTAAAAGTCAGAGTTTTTATGTGTTAAGAATAGACCGTATTCAATAGCCAGCCATGTTGGTGGACAAGATAGACGGATTCCAGTACTACAATACATTCACCTGTCAATGATCCCTGTGCAATTGCTAAACATGGATCGATTGACAGCTTAATGTATTGTAGTCCTGGAATGTATGCATCTTGTCCACCAACATGTCCGGTGGCTGACGTCATATTGAATACGGTCTGTAAGATTTTTGTGGGATCACATGACCTTATTGAGGTAAAATTTCCCAAAACTGGTGCATTGTGGGATGGATTTAAAACACCCTCTGGTCTCATATAGGACTAAGGGACATCAGAGATCTGGTGGTGATCATAACCTCTCCTATTGTGCCTTAGTTCTACAGAGGTCCTACAAATTGTATAACAATCCATTTAAAGGTGGGTGACCGGATGGACAACCTCATCTCCCCCACTCTACTCCATCAAAATTGAGACTTTGGTATCAGAAGTTCATATTTTCTCATTGTGAAATTGTAGGTCCAAGAAATGTTTCCTTTCGATGTTATGAACAAAAGCATCTCCAAATGTGGTATACCATATTTATACACACAGACTGTCCTATGGGCCAATTTAGTGCATTTTATTTAGTGCACATTTTTGCTTCTACTATCTGAAGGGCTGGATCATCTTAACTCAAAATTTGTAATCAGATGTTTTTTGGTGATATGCTTCCATGCGAGGGAGAAAACGTCATATGAAAAAAAATGGACCTAGATCGGATCACGCCCTTTAATTTTATGAGTATTTTTGTACATTTTAGTTCCGCATTTACTTGTACAGGTCCAAATGCCCCACACTTATTAAGTTGGTACCAATGGATTGCTATAATGCATTGCAATGTGCCTATACTGTACTGTATTGCGCAATACTTACGGATAAAAAGTGTTTAAGATCACAAAACATTTCATGATCATGCTAAAAATTACCTAAGTACTAATGCTTTGTGGGCTAAAATGAATGTAAAAGTCAGGATTTTTATGTGTTAAGAATATGATTTTTGTGGGATCACATGACCTTTTTCTACTGAGGTGAAATTAGCCAAAACTGGTGTATTGTGGGATGGACCCAATACACTAATCCCTATGTGCTGATCTGCAAGCAAACAACTGGGAATCAAATGTGGGCCTCCTGGTTCTATAGGCCACCTTGAAGCAAAGATTAGTTACAGCTCAAGATATTGCTCATCACCTTTATAACAATAGGTAGGTAGGTAAACCAAAATTTTAAATCCGGTTTGTTCCTGCTAACAGGGGTGGTCGGATTCACCTCACATTCACAGCAATACTGCTGCATGAGGATTTATTGGAGCAAAAGATAATTGACTGGATGCCCTTCCTGATGTCAATGTGCTGGATGGCCGCCATTAGCTCAAAACCAACAGAGCCCTGACGCCCTTGTAGGTACTGAGATCTTCTTTTTAGTCTACCAGGTAACCAACCACCCTATCCTCATCAGATTTCCTATAAACCTGATGGGTGATTGTTTAGGCCTCGGACAACCTAACCCGGGGACAGGTAGTACTGGTTCCAGAACCAGTAGCCGGCCCTCAAGAAAACCTGAGGTAACAATACAGATTGTTATCAGTCTACTACCAGTATTAATATTCAAATCAAATACGCAATAATGGTCAATCGCATGGCCCAACAAAAAAGCCTTATTACACTTGTAACAAAATGTGCTATCTTTGTCATATCTCACCTGTAGTTGTTAACGTAGTCGTGCAAGACCACACCGTGCCCTCGCACATCCAGTCCCTTACGTATTGCTGGTATCCAATCCTAGCTCAAATACAGATGAGGTTGACAAAATGCATGCGAGAAAGCAGTCAGTAATGTCTATCTACTTAATCTAAATAACAGAAAAGAAAGCAAAGGATTTAAATACTTGATGACTTCCTTGTATGCTTGCCCCTGACGATGTAGTGTCAATAGCTGCCATGTGATACATCGTCTGCTGACAAGTATTAGGATAAAAGCCGACTCAGATTTCCCGAAGGGGGGGGGGGGGAATTTGGGGGGGGGAATTTCCCAATGAGGGCGCACTCCATTTTCAAACAATCATGTTTTTTTGCATATACATAATGCTTGTCCACCTAATAATCGGTTGTGTGAAGTTACTAAGCTCAAATCAAAGTCCTTTCAAATAGAAAATCACAACTTTGTACTAAAATTCCAGATCCAATTTTTGTAATACGCCTGTCTCAAAAAAAAAAATGGACAATCAAAAACCAATTTTTTTTTCATATTATAAATATCTTAACATAATTGGTTTTGTATCACCTTCAAGAGAAGACCAGGCTTCCAGATTTTTTGTTTCATCTCAATTGCTTATTCAATCGAGAGATAACACAAGTTTTAACTGCGGACACACATAATTTGAACTTTGTGCCATTTCTGGTGAGTGAAATGAGTGAAACGAATGAGTGAAACAAGTTTCTTCACACTTGAACAGATATGAAAATTCTTTAAAAAAAGATTAACTCATAAAGAAACTCTAAAAGACACAAAACAGTGTACTAATGGTGAAGTGATGATCAGTAGTTTCTGACTTAAGATTAAGTGAATAACATTTCGACATACTTTGTTTGTCAGAAAGAACCATGGAGCGTACGCCTGCATACAGCAACCTGGATGATATTTCTGTTACCAAAACCAAGGTCCACATTATCTTTTAACACTACCGGTATCATCTACTGACCTCTGTTTTTGGTACCGCTGGTAACGGGAAAAATGTACCATATACCAGAACCGTCGAAATTTGCGAAGTGCACGCCTTTTCGCTGTACACGTACCTAAAAACTATAGTGTCCAAATACACTCCACCTGTGTGCTCTAGATACTCGTCAATCAACCTGTAACCATTCATTTTTTGATATGTCCTTCCTGGCGATAAAATTTAATGTAAAAAGAAAATAAGGGCCTTCCTAATTACTCGAGAGAAGTTTTCATCAGATGTTGACATACAATTTTGACCCTTTGGACTTGTCAGGTAGCTAGTGCTATCCCACGGGCGTATGGAACTCAAAAGGTAACGCGCTCATTTGGTCTTTGTTTGGAGTGATTGAACGTTTATGGCGTTTCGTATTAATATTGAACGTGTATCTTTTACCACCGTTTACGAAATAAATGGGGCATCGTCATATTCGCGCAAAGGTATTGTATTTTCGCACATATTTTTTACAAGTACAATAACTTCAAATTTGCCGTGCCTGACTCTGATATTATAAACACAGTGGGCATAACCATTAACCGACCGTGACAAATGGTGGGGTGGGGTAGGACAAAAGAATTTTTCTGAGGGGACAAATTTGGTCCTTCTCCGTAAGCAACTAGGTATCTCGGGGGGGGGGGGGGTTCTCAATCGGGAGGAAGTAATGGGTATGTGGCGCCTCTAAGGCCCTCATTTTAGGACCATTTCAGTTCAAGAGACCCTACTTTTCTGGTCCCAAGCTATATTCTAAACCTACCACTTTTTTTTTTTTTTTTAAAAAACAAAAAGCTGGAATGATGGAATCGAATTTTTTTATTATTTTGTTTTGGCAACCTTCATACCCTGTATGGTAACCCACGCTTTAGAAAGGTTGGGTTTCAAAAATTCTAAAAGTGGTAAAAGGTGGGATTACTGTATTTTATTGCTATAAAACATGTGGTTTTGTAAAAAGGTGAGTCAGAAATAAAAAGGGTTGGTTCTTGATAATAAAATGCAAATTTACTATCTGTGCATTCATGTTTGCCATGATGCATCCCAAATTTGAAATGGAAAGTGGCATACCTTCCAACAGTTAGGTTCCCCTTATACAAATGCCTTTTTTTTGTGGGCAACGTGGATTTAATTGACAAACAACAAATGAAAATTATCTTACTTAGGCGGTTCCATTTATGTCCTGTACATATAATTGGGTAAAAGAACAATGGTGTGACAGCTGTAAATTTTCACATTAATTATAAAAGGGTGGGTTATTACTTTTCATATAAAGGGTGTTTTCATAAAAAGGTGATCAAAATAAAAAGTGTGGTTTACAAACCCACTGCCAACTATGCTTCAACTAACAGTAATCCTAGCCTCTTAAAAATTGCTTTTTGATAAAGTTAATTAATTTCATCTCTCTCCAGTGACATTTAGATTTTCCGTTCAAATCAATACGCCCGTTGGATAGATCAGCGACCTCAATGGCATATTAATGACATGATGCAAACCAAACTTTTATTTTAAATTGTGGAGAGTCGCCAAATCGTTTTCTTTTCTTAGTTAAAAAACTACCCCTCCTTTCTTCCATTGCAGAAAAGAGATCAGGATTACTACTTCTCTCGCTCCAAAGAGCACCCAAAAATCGGGAGGTATCGTTCATATCAACGACTGCTCTGGGCCCGTGATACTATACCGTGCGTTCCACAATGTCCTGGCCTGGCCCGCACCCCAGCAACACGTTGGAAGGTCGCGTTCAGACACTCCAAGAACAATCCCCAAACATACTCGAAGTTTTGTCACGTGTATGACCCTGGTATGACCAGAGTGTGGACCTTTTACCTGTATTCCTCATCCGGTTGGGACTTAGACGAAAAAATAATGATTCTGCTTTCCCAAACTTCGTTCCAGAATCGTTATTGGTTCGCGTTTTTTCAAGCCTGAAACTGCAGCAAGATGGAAGAGAAGGTATGTTAGATTCTTCGTATCATAGAAATTTTCCGGTACCTTGCTTTGTTGTTGTAATTGAGGATGCAATACTGGTTTTTTATTCGTTCATTCTCCTGCAATGTGCAATGGCTCCGTTCTGAAACCAGATGGCCGTTCAATGATAATCCACATGTGTTTTAAAGAATCATGGCGACCCTCTGGTTTCGTTACACTGGAACTACCTTTAGGAGAGAGTTTTGTCTATAGTCTGAAGATCACTGAACATGCAAATTCCTACACCACTTTGATACTTTGCTTCCAAATTCAATTTTTAATTGACTTTAACAATTATATATTACAAATATTAGTGCAATATTTTAAAAAACATTCTTTTGATTGGAGTGTTTTATTTGGTTGCATTTACATTCTTTCTGGCATGAACTTTAACAAATACCAATCTTGTAATAAATTCAAAAGCTCCATTTCATTGACAATGCAATAATATGTTTATTGTTTGTACCATATTTATGAAAGGAAGATTTTTATAATTGAACTGATTAAGTTGACTATTAAAACTTGTGTCGATAAAATTAGACTTCCTTTGTTTACTAATTGTACATCTGTGTTTTGTTTCTTTTGGCAAGTTGCATTTTGTGAGCTTCAAGACCGCATGGCATATCTGGGCGAAACAACTCTGCCCATGAAAAAGTGGCAAAAATCGATTTTGGTATAATCGCCCTTAGTTGTTCACCAAAGTTTTAAATCCATTTTTGTCCCGTAAACTAGGGTGGCCGGAGTCACCTCACACTCGAGCAATACTGCTGTGTGAGGATTTATTATTGGATCAAAAGATAATTGACCGGATGCCCTTCCTGACGTCATCCACAGTTTTTCATCGGCGGTGGTCTAGCCTTTGGGCACTTTGCCCAAATGCAAGGCAGTCATGTGCTGGATGGCGCCTAGCTCTCCAGACTGGATGCCCTTGTGTAGATCTTTCTTTTTTATTCTACAGGGTAACCAGCTACCCTCCTCATCTCCGATTCCTTACCAATCCGATGGGGAGTCGTTTAGCCTCCGACAACTTGGCCCTGGACAGGTAGTACTGGTTACCAGGATTACCAGTAGCAGGTCTCAAAGCAAACCTGACCTGACAATAGAAAACCTGACCTTAACATAATAGAAACCGACCTGACATAAAACCTGACCTACTTAATTGATGAATATCTTTCTGGATTGACAAAGCAAATGCGATGAAACAAACACTATTGAAAGCCTGTCTTTGTTCTTTAATCATTATTCAAGTAAGATGACTTATTTTTTGAAATTTCCAATTTTAACCAATTTTTGTCTGATTGTACCATTTTTTTTAGACAGGCCGTAAAAAGTATCCCTGGCACTGTATACTGCACATAAATGTTTACTGCATGGAAATGAAAAATTCGAGACCTCGCAACTTGGAATTGGGCATTTCGGGGACTATCTTTAGTTATAGGTCCCTATTTTACATAAATAAAACAAAAAAATATATAGCAAATCTATGTTGTCAGCATTTGAGTCAGTGGCCTTGAAATGGTTCTTCATTTGACTGTTTTGACTGAAGAACCATTTCAGAGCACGACAAAGACTTGAACATACAAGATGTGGATGGGGGAGTTTTGACAAATGGCAGCTATTGCATTATGGCCTTTTGTCCACACAATGCTTAATTTCCAAGAGGATTAGAATTTATGATTTTTTTTATTTGCGCATATTAAAAGGTACAAAAAGGATTGGTTGTCTGACTTGCCAACCTAAAACTCACCAGGTACATGACAAATTAAAGTGATGATAATAATGGCTATGAAGAATTAGGAAATACATCTACTCATATTTTTATTAATCTTTCCCTGAAAGATGGCCGCGTGTCTACCTGGAGGAAAAAGTAGTTAAATTGTCAATACATCTTCATGTCTTAAAATATATATAAAAAGACCATTCTGGCCAAGCTGGTATGCTATTTTGTTCAGCTGTTGGTTGCATGTAGCATTGTTGATGTGTTGACTTTTGCATGCATGGCACACCATGCTGTACGCATTACCGCCAACTGGCTTGAGGTTTCAATGAAAAATTATAAACTGAACAAACCACTATGCCCACAATATGCAATGTGCACAACTTATTTTAAATATTACAAAAATATGAATGCAATTTGTCTTGAAAAGTGATCCTACAGTACATACTTGATTTTGCCAGCATCCCTCAAATCCCACATGGCTGATTTAATCTGTCCCTTCATCCACACGGCATCGGAGTATCCGTCTTCTCCTGTAGACATAAACACATAACGTACATTGTCTGGACTGTTCAAGATCAGTGATTGAAGTGACTTTTGGTCTGTCCACAAACTTTCTAAGAATCCCGAGTGATTGTTGAAGGTGTGGAAGATAATTGGTGTATTACTATTGTTCGGGAGAAGTTCCGAAGGGTATTTAACAGATCCATCAAGGGTGTCCAAGGTGATCGGTTGTGCTAACTGGAATGGATCCAAAGGTCCAGGGGTTTCATCTGCCATCCATTTGTTCTGAAATACATTTACAATAAAAAAAAAATGGCACAATGGTGATAATTAACTAAACTGAAAACCACTAAAGTTAGAAAATAATTAATGCAATCAGATTAATCCTCCATGCCACCAAGGGCATTCACTTTACTTTAAAAAAACATGACCACAAAGGGACCATTTGGTCCCGGTTTTACCCACCTCAAATTTACGAACTTTGAAGATCATTTTCTCTCTGGAAGCTGCCTGCCATTGACGATATTCTAGTTTCTCACGGGGAAAAGCCACATATTGAATGACAATACGGGTGCCGGCAGTCATTATTTTTTGGAGCACAAGATTTGCAATTGACTATTCTCAAACTCTAAAAACTAATGGGAAAAATATTTTTCCTCAACTTCCAAGGTAAAAATAAACGCACACAACTTACTAGCGCGTGCGGTCGCTTTGAGAAAGATTCAATTATTTTTTTTAAATTTGGTCCTTAACCAGAAACGGTGGGTTTTTTGGTTAAAGGTGCATTTCGTGATTTCAGCACCTTCTGTTTATGCATAGATCACTAGATTCCTTGAGAAAAGCTTATTCTCAAATTTGAGCTAATCCCGATCATGCAGTTTTGTGTTATGACAATTGCTTTTTTCCAACACGGTCCCCATCCATAGGCGACTGTGCTTTAATTTCTGTGTCTGTTTTACGGACAAAAATACACTTTGTTTTTCGACGATGCGACCGAATTTGCACGTAAGATATTGGGCCACGTGTATTAAGGCTTACGGTTCAGATGATTTAAAAACTCAATTGTTTTAGGTAAGTCGGGGGGCATGAGTTTCTGCTAAGCTAACTTCACATTAATGTCCTTTTCTTAAAAATGGGTAGTGAAGTTGCAAAACCATGGGTTTCCTTTTCCCTGTACCTACCTTACCTCACTTTGTCGATCTCAAAATCCCTCCAAATGTACGATATATCCCTGTTTACTATCACACACACTTGGAGATTCCAATATGGAGCTCTATATGGAAAAAAACTTAAAATTAGAAATTAAAAATTTTGAAGAAAATTGGACTACAATCCACTTCTGCCACTCATGCCATGAAATGAAGTTCTTAATTGACACGGTACAGAGGTCATACATACATCACATGGTCACCACCTGTCTCGTTTGTTTACCACAAGGATTAATTTTCTCCTGTTTTCCTCCAGTTAGCACCTTAGATGGGTCCACAGGCTAGCCTGAGTCCCTGGCCCCCTCTTTCCAACTAACAACAGACGGCTCAAGTGAATAGCATAGGTGAGGGATTTCCAGCTGTCCAGGTAGTTCCAATAATTGTAAACTTATGGCATCATCTTTTTAAAATTTGGTACATAATTCTTTGGTGCCATAAGTTACAAAACTGTTTCTGTGGAGTTCCAATGAATGCCATTTAAGGTTTGAGATTGTTTTGAGATGTATATTTTGCCTAAAAA
>JAMKCH010012479.1:0-28318 GCA_023653785.1 Ophioderma brevispina | reverse complement strand
AATGTACATATGAACAGGTATTGAAAGACAATGGAATACATACATTTTGATTTCAAATAAAAAAAGTCAAATAATCTGTTATGAAATAGAAAGTTTGCATTATTAGTAATAAAATATCTCCTTCCGTTTTTTTAAAACAATTCCACACATTGAGTACTTTTACATGGATGTAAAATAGCCCTCTGGATATTGGCACATGAAACTGTTGATGTGTGACAGTATAATCACAGTTCAATTTTCCATATCATTTGACAAATAGAGTAATCATCTCATACAATGACACAATGCCCCACACAATGCACAGGAAATGGTTCTGTGCCAGGTTTCAATGCCAGGCAAACAGAAGTTCAAGCAAGTACACCTTGGTATAGTGTGGGAGGGTGGTTCTTGGTACTCAAAAGTCAAGTTGTGGCTATCAACTTAGGGGGGTGGGGGTCGCTGACCTGACCAAATCATGGGGGTACTCAGGTCTAGTTTGGGTAGGGACATGCCTCTGAGGATCTCAAAAGTGGACCCATAGCTGGACTCATTTTCCAATAAAAATGGTGCCAATGGTATACCTGAGGACCAAATATTTGGCAAAATTTAAGACGAATTTGCAACATCTCTACAAAATTTAGGAACCTTTTTGTCAAATTTTGAAAACAAACTCATATACCAAATTTGATCTAAAAGATGGGGTCATTGATAAACCAAATTGTCATAAGGGACTGACATTTATGCTGAGTTGCCCCAGATGAAATTGATACAAATAAGGCATGGATTCATTTGAAAAAAAATGACAAATTTTAATCTCCCAGTGCCCAGAGTGCAGAGTTGTCTGCAAGGTCAACAGGTTAAAGCAGGCAGTGAGGGACACGATTTCTAGATTCAGAGGTTTTTATTTACGTGATGAGCTAAGGCATATATCAAGAAAAAAAGAAAGAAATTTTGTCTCAGCTTCCTGGTTGCATAGGTGAAAAAAGGTTTTTAAGAGATTTTTTTTAACTGATCAGGAAAAAAAGAGAAAAATTTGAAAAAAGGGATCTAAAATTCAATAAAAAAAGAATTTCCTTGTAGCACAAAGCTTTTTTGACAAAAAATAGCACTTAGGGTTTTTGAGTTAAATAAAGCTAGACAATTTTTTTGTTGCCTTGCTTTATATTAACACCTTGAAAGTCATTGGATTTCTCATTCTGTTCGTAGTTACTTGTAAAACATTCAAAATCCAATGAGGCACGGTATTGCACCTCACATTTTATGCTTCCAATTTAATCAAATAGCACAAAATTCATGGGCTCTTGCATGCTGTATGTCAGCACCAAGCAAACAGACAATGATGTGTGAGCGTCTAGGAACAAGTAGCCCTTTTAAGTTGTGAATATATTTGAAACATTGTTAAATCTTAAACACAAAGATTAGATTTGTAGCAGGTACATTTTTAAGATGCAAGACAATTTTGCAGAAGATGCTTTGAGAAAATTCCTGAAAAATTGGTGCAATAGTTCTTCAATTTACACAGAGTTGAATATTCTGGCCAATATGTCACTTTCCATGTACATATCCTCAAAGTGGTCCACATATTACTTTCCACATATATCTTCAAATTACTGTGACCCACATATCACTTTCAAAATATCCTCAAATGACCCCACATATCACTTTCCACTAATCCTCAAAGTGACCCTTATATAACTTTCCACATATCCTTAAAGGCACCATCAGTGATTTACTAAATCTGAAAATTGAAAAAACAAAAACAAAAAAACCCATCAAATATCAGATTTTTGCATGTCAGTACAGGTGTCCTAACATATCCTGCTGATGATAAGACCAGAAGCAACCTAATAAGGGCAAGATCAGATATTTTAGTCATTACTGTCTGTATGGACACTTAGTACAACACATAATTGAATAGAGATTCGTATGATCTTTAAACACTGCCATTTTCCCCTTTTCTGTCAATTCTTCAGTTAGAAAAAAGTAACTTATGAGAATTCTACAGACATATCCTTCACTTTTAAGTTATTCCAGCAAATTTCAATTGTTTTGACTCTTTTGGGTGAATCACTGATAGAGTCTTTAACACCCGTATATAATTTGTTCACATAACTAGCCTCAAAGACACACATATTACAGTCCACATATTCTCAAAGTGACCCACTGTATGATTTTCCACATATCCTCAAAGTGATCCACATATAACTTTCCACATATCCTCAACATCCACATATCATTTTTCACTTAATTATCCTCAAAGACTCACATATGCCTTTCCCCATATCCTCAAAGTGACCCACATATCATTTTCCACGTATCCTCAAAGTCCCATGTATCACTTCCTACATCCTCAGACTTGTATATAATTTTCCTAAGGGACCCAAATATTACTTCCACATATCCTCAAAGACTCAGATATCATTTTCAACATATCCTCAAATACCTGCATATCATTTGCAATATATCCTCAAAGACCCACATATCATTTTCAATATATACTCAAAGACCTATAGTACTTTCCAAACATGGACAATGGGTTCAGAGAAAATTGGACGAAATTATGAAGGTTTGGTCAATTTTGTCAATGCCCAGCTACTATTACTTAAAAACACAGTTACAGCATAAAATCTATCCTGTAATGTAGCATATTTATTTCAGCTTTCTATCCAGGGCAGCCTCAACCTATTTAGTTACTGTGCTATAGTGCGTCTAGCACAAAATTGGCAAGTCTTATCACTTTGAAAATAAAAGAAATTTAAAGTGTAATTTCAACACCTTGGCAACAGCCTAGTCCTCATTGTATACAACTCCGGTGTGCATGCTCACTTGCATATAATCATATAAAACAAGGTTTCTTCCACATACTAGAAAAAAGAAAACACATATTTTTGTTGATTTTATTTTGAAGACACTATACCAGGGGCTCAGTGTTTCAATAAGACTAATAAGTAACACAGCACATGATAGGTATGAAATGCAAAATGTAGAGATGAAGATCAAGGACTATGAAGAGGATGAAATGAGAATAATTATCTTCAAGATCAAGCCTCGTTTTAAACCACAGTCTCTGATTAACAGATTTATAGCTATTACAAATATTTTGACAAAGGCTTTCCTTAGAAGCTCAAGCAGGAAGGTGTACATTCCTGTATTGGGATCAGAATGTGGAACAACTAGAGTGTTTGATATTAAAGGCTGACTCATGGATTTTATGATGCTGCCCTCAATTTCCTAACAAATATTTTTTTGCCAAGTATAATGCTTGTCCACACACTAATAGTCTACTAATTACTGTGAGAAATAGCTAAGCCCAAATTAATCCCCTTCAGATAGAACATTAAAACTTGTAGTAAAATTCCAGAGCTGGGAATTTTATTATGCACAGTTTCCAATGGTACTGTTATAGCATACATTTACCACATCAAAAACAAAAAAATCAGATTAATCTCAAACTTTGGAAATGGACAGTTTGGGTGACTACATGTATCTTTAATTTTAGTTTATTTTTAATTAATATACAAAAGTAATTACATTTCAAAATCTCTACGTTTGCCTTTAATCCTTTTGGAACTATTGTTGATGAAAGATCAATAATTTGCATTAAAAAATACTCAAAATTATGCATTTAAAGTGGCACTGGCAAATTTTCAACAAAATATGGAATATCTTCAATTTGCTCTCAAATGAGTGTCTAGGACATTGGCAAAAAAATAGCGTACCATGAAACATATATGAGCCTTAATAAGAGGCTAAATACATCCAGTCATTTTAGCCTAATTTGTTTAATCAACAAATGTGTTTATTACATGGGAATATCACAGACTCGTACTCATTTATATTCAAGCAACAAAGGTCAAAATTAGTTTTGTCCAAAATTGACAGTTATTCTCATTTTCTTCATAAAGTAACTAACAAATTTCAAAGATTAAAATGAAAATTTCAAAATAAAATATGTCACATCAATGCAAAGAAAATGTCTTTTCTGGTGGGCCTAAATTACATTTGGACCAGGTGTAGCTTTAGCCCCGTTCTAACTCTTTTGTGCATACAGACCTAAATGTTGCTTTAATTATTATTATAACATTCCCTCCTTTAATGAAAATGAAAGAACATTGTATGGGAAAAGACTAATTAAAGAGTACAATGCAAGCATAGCATGACTAGGAAAAAAAACAAATAGATCAAAACAAGCAAATTCAAATGGCATGAAAGCACGAGGGCATGCCATCACACACCAAACCAAACAAAGCAAATCTGAATCATAACTAAACCAAATGGTGCTAAAAAGCTGTTAATTTTTACACAATTGATTTTTTAACATGCTTTGCTAATTTAGCATATTTACTTGAATTATTTGTTAAATTGACCACATCGACAAAATGCACTGTGAGATTAGCTGATTTCCAGGCAAGCATAGACTTCTGCTGCAATAAGGAGAAACTGCTGGGAATTACTCCTGGTGACTTTCAAAGAGATTTTGTCTTCATTATAAGAATCCAAACTTTTCTGGGAAACCAGCAATGTTTAAAATCTGGGAAACTGTCCAATTTGTGAAATTTGCATTTCCTTATATAGCCTACACACACTTCATATTGTTTGCAAAAATAAATGTAGTGCAAAAATTTTACTTATACAATGGTTCCAAACCAAGTATCAAAATGCCACCCATGCCAAAAATCAAACAACCACATGACACAACAAAGGAATAATACCAAAAACAATACAACAATACCAAAACAAAAACAAGATGTCACAACAAACAAAAGAGCACAATAAAGGATGTTTTTGTTTGGTTAATTAGTCAGAGAGAAAATACTTTAACACACTGAAGTCTACCACCTTTATTACAGTTTCTCTGATTGGTGCATTACATGTTATGACATGCTATAATCTATGAGTAACCAATCAGAATTGACCTTCTATATATCTGTATACACCAAAACTACCCTATTGCAAATTTTTAGTTAAAGCGGCACTGGCACATTTTCACAAAATTTGATCGCAAATGTTATAGTCTAGGCCATTGGAAGAATAGAAATATATTTTACATATAAAAATAACATACCCAAAACAGATAGAGACTAAAGACATCCAGGTAATTTGTAGGCCAACTTTAAGTTTGCCGTAACTTTAATCAACAAATATGTCTATTACATGAATATTGATATATAAGACTACAAAGGTCACAGACCGGTCAAACAGGGTTCATGCCATGGGAATCAGGCTCTGGCGTGTGTTTTCTTGTGTTAAACGCCATTTCCGTTGTCTGCTGAATAAATGTCGCCGGCGACATTGATTATAAAAATTGTTCTGTTTACCCATAAGGGCAATGATTTGGTCTTAAACATTTCAGGTGAGGGCTAATGGCTATAAAAGCTTTACAACCATGCAAAAATATCAATTTTGAAAAATTGTGAGGGAGCACTATTTTTCAAATGTGCCAGTGTCTCTTTAAATTGGCAATACAATAGAAACACATTGTGTACCAAATGAACCCATAGGACAGTGTGTCTGTGTGTGCATCAGAAGTTGTGTTCATAACATCAAAGGGAAACATTTTTCAGGCTTTCATATTAACTTTTTCTGATATTAAAATCTCCATTTTGATGGTGGGTAAAGTGTGGGGGGGGGGTGAGATTGTTGATCGAGTCTCCCACCTTCAACCTTCCAAATACCATTTTTAACCTAGCATGTGCCCTCAATTTTTTTTATTCCACCCACCTAAAAGGGAGATAGTCTAAACTCTAAAGGTGCCTCAGATACTCATCTACCATGATTGAGGTCAGTGACCTAAAGTCAATAACCCATAATGATTATCCCTGTGGAAATGGCATAATGTCCTTACATTATCCTCTTCATTTCCTCTAATAAGTGAATAGGTCTACTTGGAATATGTGGTATTAATAATAATTGTGTTTTGAGGTCAGGAAGAGTCTTGTAACTAGACTACTTTCACCCAAGGATGGTGCTATAGACCACTAACTTATTATTGGCTAATCAACTTCCATTGTGTGCAGTGCACAGGAAAACAACATGTTGACTTCAGAGTTTTTTTAAATTAAAGATACTTCAAATTCATTGTATTCACTAGGGCATTTCCCCTGTATGTGACCTTTGACCTATGTGTGATCTTTGACTCAGATTTGTTCTGTGCTCAGGTCAACGGTCCTTTTGACCAAATTTAGTGGTCATAGGGCATTTCTATGCAAATTGATCTCTAGATAACCTTTGACCTTTTTGGTCACTCTGAAACCCTGTTAACATTCTTATGCACTTTTCACCAAAGAAGCTGGGCAAAGAGGTATGGGTTTCTTGCTTTTTTGGTTTTCAGATCACTGCTCACAGTGGCAGGTTTCTCCAGGTACTCTAGTCTCATCTGCATCTAAAATCAGACATACCTCTTCCTATAATATATTCTGGAATTGTTTGGTTTATGTCTGATAAATGCTGAGCACCTGATGGCTGCCACAGAGTGTCACTTAACAGCTGTTTCAAAGTCTCTTTTATTACAACAGAACAAAATTAAACAAACAATATAAGGCAGAGCGACAGTTTTGACACCCGATTTGAGTTTTGTAATCCAATCTACATCTTGTGTGAATTTCATGTAATTACTGTCAAACAAGACTTTTTCTTTAAAATGTATTTTACAAAGATCTCTAGAGAAAATTTACAATAGAGGGCGCTATAACCTTTGATAGCCTATATGGAAAGATTCTCACCATGGCTTTTTTACATGGATTTTTTACCTATTATTTTTACCTATTTTTTCCATTAGTTGTCAGAATCATGTTGCATTGCCTGAAATTGTTAAAAATTAAAAAAATTTAAAAAAAATTGCATAGGGTCAAACAGCTATGCCTTGAGAAGCCATTGATGACTTATGCACTCTAAAATTCAAAATGCATTGATAGGTACATGTACAAGTGGGTGCATTATTACATATGCATTATTTAATAGATTTTAATAAAGGGGAGGAGCACCATTTGAGAAAAAATGTTGAAAGTGAGCAAATTTCTTTTACTAGTTTTAAAACTAAAAAAATACATAAAAATGAAGCTATAAAAAAATAAACTTTAACATTGTTAAGAACAGATAATGCATGTAATGAAGTGCATTTTGCAGATATAATAGCCAAATTATTAAATAATATGGATAAGAATGTGAATACTTGTGTACAATACTTGTGCTTACAGTGACCTAACTGATGTACAATGTATATTTATTCTCAAATCAGTGCAATTCTATCTGCAAATGCATTACATGTTATGCATTATTTGGTTTCAATGTTCCAGATGTTCTGGCATGATATCATGCCTCATCACTGTTCATTGTTCTTCTGATATTGCCTGTGAGATGAAATGGTGATTTATTTGACAGACTTCACTGATAACTGAATTACTTAGAAAATAGGTATTGTATCTGATTAAAAACTGCACCTGATCCACTACCGAAACTAGATCATCAAACTTATCACAGATGGCTCTGCTTTACAAGTGAAAGTTGAATAAAACAAATTGTGCCTTATCTATTTTGCTACAAATTATGATGAATTTGTGGAATGCAGTCACATATTATAATTAATAACGGTGGTTCGGTCTGTCTGTCATCTGTCTGTCTGTCTGTGTGTCTGACGCGTTATTTTCTCGGAGACCGAGGGTCGCATGGTCCTGAAACTTGGTGGCGTGGTTGCCCCTTGAGCAAACGAAGACGAGTTTGTATTGGTTAGTGGATCAAAGGTCATCGGGCATTCGAGGTCAAAAAAGGTCAAATGGACTGCGTCTATTTTCTCGGAGACCGAGGGTCGCATGGTCCTGAAACTTGGTGGGTGGGTGCCCCCTGACCGACCGAAAGACCGGTTGTCATTAGTTATTGGATCAAAGGTCGTCGGGGTCATTCAAGGTCAAAGAGGTCAAATTGGGTAAACGTTGGGGTATGGACATGAAACTTGGAGGGTGGGGTCGATTGTCGATGCCGAAAATTTTGAAGGTCACGACAAGGTCATTAGGGGTCATTCAAGGTCAAAGGAGGAAGGTTCAATGGGTAAACTTTGATTATCCAGGCGAAACTTGGTGGCCGGGGTTGATTGTTGATGCCGAAAATTTCAAAAGTCATGACAACGTCATCAGGGGTCATTCAAGGTCAAAGGAGGTCAAATGGGGTTAAAAGGTGGGTATGGACATGAAACTTGGAGGGTGGGGTCGATTGTCGATGCCGAAAATTTTGAAGGTCACGACAAGGTCATTAGGGGTCATTCAAGGTCAAAGGAGGTCAAATGGGGTGGTAAACATTTGAGGTATCCAGACGAAACTTGGTGGCGGGTTGATTGTTGATGCCGAAAATTTCAAAAGTCATGACAACGTCATCAGGGGTCATTCAAGGGTTCAAAGGAACTGCCAAAACCAAGAAGTCATTCAAGCGCAGGTGATCGCGAAACCCGGGGACCGCCTAGTTAGGAATAAAGCCTCTAATTCACATATAGTGATAGGTCAGGGGCAGATTTGAAAGCGGCATGGCGACATTTTCACAACAAGATGAAATTTCTTCAATTTGCTCTCAAATGATAGTCTAGGCCATTGGAAGAACAGAGAATATATTTTAACATAAAAAAACATACCCCAAACAGATATGGACATTGATATGAGGATTAAGACATCCAGGTAATTGTAGGCCAACTTTTAAGTTTTCCATAACTTTAATGAACAAATGTGTATATTTAGAATATTTTTGACTGCGTACTCACTGATATTCAAACCACAAAGGTTATAGACCCGATCAAACAGTGTGCATAGCGTGGGAATCATGCATACGGTGGTGCGGTCTTGTGTTAAACGCCATTTCGTTTGTCTGCGAGGTTACGTCGCTGGCGACGTTAATTATAAAATCGTCTGCGTTACAAAGGAAGCTGATTTGGTCTTAATATTTGTGGCGGTAGGGCTTTGTATATAAAGCCGTACAACCATCAAAAATATCGATTTTGAAAACTTTTGAGGCGCATATTTTTTTTCCCCCCAAAATGTGCCAGTGTCTCTTTAAGGAAAAGGGCCCAATAGGCAAGTTGATTGGGGCCTCATGTATGGCGAGTTAATGACAAGAAGCCCCCCTGCCATGTATGAAATTCGGGGTATTCCACAATTCGATATTAAGATGCTAGGGAAAAACAATTGAGATGCTATAGGCCCAAAAGAGCAGAGGGTTGGTCAGGTAACTGGCTTCCTTGCTTATTGTTTAAAGTCTGACTCAGAGATTTTGAAATATTATTTTTTGTGTAATAATGAAAAATAGTCAACCAGAACTAAAGAGAGTAACCTAAAATGCACAATTCCGAAATTTGAGATGACTCGGATTTTTCGTTTTGATGCAGTAAACATTTATGTGTAGTATTACGTCCCATAGGATACTGTGTATAACAAAAATTCCGGATCCGGAATTTTATAACAAAGTTGTGATTTTCTATATGAAGGAATTCGATTTAAGCTTAGCAATTTCACATAGTGATTAGTACATGGACAAGCATTACGTACATGCAAAAACACAATTTTTTTGGAAATTGAGGGCGCCCTCCTCAGGAAATCTCTGAGTCAGTCTTTAAATCCCCCATACAGTACAGTGTACATTATATTATGTTTTTCAGGGGAGGATCAAGGGATAAGCTGTGAATTGCTAATCTGGAACATTGAAAAAATCATAAAAATCCATGTGCCTGCAAGTAGTTGGCTTGAAATCCATGACAAAACAGTACATTTTATCTGATACTGGATTTTTTATGGGTGGGTAAAAATTCTGGCTCGAGATCAAAAAGTCTTTCCCTGCAAATATTCCAGATTTTGAAGTGCGATATTGTACACATGACCTGTACGGTTTGACCAAAACACATTTATTATTGGTCATATTTTATTCTGTACTGTGCCACAATCAACTGTTTAGTGTACATTTTGAGTCCCCATCATTGCCTGTCAATTTGCTGGAGATGGGTATGACAATTTTTTCAAATACTTAATTAAAAAAAATCTATTTGGTAATTTTCCCCCCTGAACTGAAGTGATTTGATAGAATTGTACATACTTATCCCTTGTTCATAAACTAATATAATAAATTTCCAGATTTTTTATCCTCTTGCTTCTTATCCCTTTAAACAGTAGGTAGGAAAGTTGCCTACCAGGCCCGTGCCTTTAATACTAACTATCTGTCAACTTTAAAGGTGCTTGTTCCGATCGTCGTTAGGACCCCCTGATTTACCCGGAAGTAGTAGTATCAATTTTGATATCAGAAGAAAGACTGTATTTTTCTCATTGTCATCCTCAAATTTCAGGTTTCAAATCCATTTCTTTCTCAAGATACAGATAAAAAAACACCATTTTTATGGTTAACCATCAATATTAGTACAGCAATGAATAGGGCATTGCACTATGCATTATCGCGTCTAGCATCAAAACCACAAGTTTGTTTCCCACTGTACTTGATGGTCAGTGGTACGAGTGTCGGTTTCTCAATATCAAGTATAGAGAATCACAATAGACAAACATAAGAACAGCACCTATTAATGTATAGCACTGTATGCTTTAACTCATGCATGAAAGAATTGCATTTTCAATCTTCTCTTTCTCAAAAAAAGATTACTTTCCAAAATAAAATTAAAAAAAAAAGCTTTGAACTAATGTTTTCATGGTGGGGTTCCACGTCAAAACCAGTCATTGACACAACTCTTGGATTTCTTAAAATAGGCGATGGGTGTAATGGTGCCCAAAATGAGACGATACATAATCCAAGAGAACCCACAAAATGAAATGATACCTACTATAGGACCCATTTTTATATGCTTCTGGAAATCAACATAATTAGTGGTAAAACCTTCCCTTGACTCATAATGAGACTTTCACCAGTGTTAAGTTGTGATTTGAAAGCCAGCTAAAACCACAAATGGTCATAAACAGTTTTAAGCGGCAGTTGTGCTCCAAAGATAGACCTGCCCTAATTTTAAGCCAAATTTGAGACCTTACACATAACTTAGAGAGATGAAGGTAAAATTTGATACCCTATATATAAGTTCTGGGACCATGGCTGGTCTTGCATTGTAAATTTGATCAGTATAGCAGTACATTAAAATTTATCCTATAGTACTTTTGTGATGAAAACTGATATAAGTAGGGACATGCAAGAGTTATTACCTCTCCAAAAATCAGAAAAAATCCATTGTGGGAATCTTGCCATATATGCCTACAAAGGTCATGATTTGTATGTTATATGCCCATTTTCCATATAAAGACATGGAAAACTAGATTTTTAAGAGAGATCATATTTGCTCGCAATAACAACATCGTCAGACCATGTTGTGCATGTGTATGTATGTGCGGATGTGTGTGTCACTAAAATGTTAAGTTTTTTTTAAAATTCACCTCAATTAGTTATTAGTTAAACCAAAGTTTTAAATCCGGTTTTGTCCCTGCTAAACGGGGGTGGCTGGATACACCTCACACTCAGCAATACTGCTGTGTGAGGATTTATTGGAGCAAAAGATAATTGACCAGATGCCCTTCCTGACGTCAATCCACAGTTTTGGCAGTGGGCCTAGCCTTTGAGCAATCATTCCCACCATGCAAGGCAGCATGTGCTGGATGGCTGTCATTAGCTCTCCAGAGCTGACGCCCATGTAGGTAGATCTTCTTGTCAAATTACTTACAGGGTAACCATCTGACCTTCCTCATCAGATTTCCTTAGAACCCATATGGGGGTGCCGGTTTAGCCGCCAACAACTCGGCCCTGGGGACATGGAGTCTACTGATACCCATGCAGGCTACCAGTACAGGCTCAAAAAGGAAATTTTACCTGAAAGTTGAAAAGTTGAAGTCATTGGAACCAAACTCATGTCATACGTGCAACATGGGATCCCTCATATGTTTGATGAGGTCAAAAGGTCACATGCCAATGCAAGGTCATTGAGGTCGAGTTGAATAGCTTACGTCTGCCCACATCTTATTTCTTGAATATAGCGAGCGTGCAGCCCGAGTACCGCAAATATTCCTAGTTGAGTATTGCTTTAACATTGACCACACAAGGGTCGTTCAATGTTTCTTTTTTGGCTGTGAAGATTTGTGCAATTAATTGGTTCTGCTCATTTTCAGTTAATGATGGAGACTGGTTTTATGGTAATTCTCAGGATATCACCTCCCCCCCTATTACTTTAAATGGCAATCATAAGTATCAACCTCACCAGTTGGCATAAACCAGATTTTGAATGGCGGGGTGGGGGGGGGGGTGGGGGGGGGGGGGGGGGTGGGGGTTGGGGGGACGGGGAGGGAGAGCAAAATTGCCAATTTGCCAGCAACTCATTTGCAATGTTGTTTTTGCTCCTTTGTTTCATTGGTACACCAAACTGAAGGGGCATCATGCCAGATGCATCATACGTGCTTTATGTAAAAAAAGGCTAGGACTGCATTTCAAGCTCAATTTGCTCTGGATTATCATCAGTATTGTCGCCATCAACAAAAATGAATAGCGCAAATCTGCCCCAAAAAGATCACATTTTGTTTTAGTTTAAAAAAGAACAGCTACAACGTTTTTTTTTTTTGGTTTAGTGCACATTTTAGTCCCCCATTTTTCCTATCTGATTTGGTGACTAAATTCTTCATAACATTTTGAAAAAGAAAAAAATATATTTATGTTGTTTTGTTATTTTAATGTTTTAAGTAGAGAACATACCCAAACCATGATAATTAAGCTGGTTGCTTGACGAAACAAACTTTGATCTTTTTCTTGGCCCTTACTCAGAGGGTGTTTTGAATCAATCCCTACAATGCATTGCATGTGCCTATACCTGCACTGTACTAAGCACGTGTCAGTTCTTACGGATAAAAAGTTGTTTCAAGAAGTATTAAGAATCACAATACCTTTTCATACTCATACAAAAAATTCCTAAGACTAGCACCTTTGGACTAAAATGAGTGTAAAAGTCAGGGATTTTATGTGATGAGAATATGATTTTTGTGGGATCACATGACCTTTTTTGAAGTGGAAATTTCCAAAAAAATGATGCATTGTGGTATTGACTCAATACCCTCTGGCCCTTACTCAAGCTAATACAATCACTGCATATTTTCATCATCTTTACATAATCTTATCACTAGCATTCCTATCTACTGCAGCTTTTAGAGATTTACACATAACACACTTTTGCGTGATTTGCCATATCAGCAGTGACAGCGCGCCACACTGCTGCAACTCTTATTTTTATTTAGTACAAATTAGCGGACCGAGACCTCAGAGGTCAAACCCAACAGTGGTTAACCACTCTACTAGTGGTACCTCGAAACTGACCGGAACGGCTTGAGGACAATCAGGGGTAACCACCCGAAACTCTTCTCGAAACTGACGGTGATATACACATGGTACGGTATGACTCTCTGTACATGGGACGACGGCTTAAACGTCCCCTCCGAAGGACGGATATTCTCGTGGTTCATTTGCCCAAGATCAAATGACCACGGGAGAGCGAATTCTAGTGTTAATCACTAGGTTTTTCATATACCAATTACATCCAGAATTTAGTACCCGATTAAATCCAAGCTAGGGCCTAAACCGGGATTTGAACGCTGGGCCCTCTTGCACCAAAGGGACATATCCTAACCAGTGGCCCACGCTCTCGCCTCCGCACACCCAGAACTGACAACAAGTAACATCATATAATTAAGAGTTATCTTTCTCTAATCCCAATTCAGATAAAGGAAATACCCAGTATTTCTTAATGAGATGTATTCTCACAGTATCTAAGCTGTACCCGCTCTTTACTGCTGACTGCTGGACAAGACCTGGAATGCCATCTGATCCTACAAGTGTTAATCCCTAGATTCTGGGGGTGCCACACACATTGATGCTTTGGTATATGAAGTCCAGTGGATCATTGGGCAATTATTGGGCAAGACATGGAAAGAGATTTTGCAGTCATAAGAACAAGTAAACCCTGTTGGTTACACCTCCTGGGGTGCAGATCCAAACCATAACAGCAGGGGGTCCAGGGACCTTAGGGCCCCTGGGTGGGGGTATTAGTGTCCAATCCACATAATAATGTGGGTCCAGGGGGCAAGCCTCTGGAAAAATGTGCTTTGTTTTTGCAATGTCCTCACTCGTTTCCTCCTTTTTTTAGACCCCTGAGATGCACCCACACAGCACACACCCATCACCACACCCACACACCACAAAACCCATTCGCCCATTCTTCGCACTAATAAGTCACAACGTTCCGCACCCCCCTGCGCAACCATGAAGTTCATCATGAAATATTTGCTTTAATGTGCCATGTGCATGAGCATTCATTGTTGACGACAACAAAATGAGTGTTATTTGTAGGTGGCAGGGAGTGAAACATTGGAATGTGGCCATAGTCAATACCTCCTTTTTTCAACATTTTCCCTCTCCCCAAATCAACTAATAGGCAGTTTTTCCTTAGGTCCCGATCTCAGTTTCAAAATTTTTCAAAATACAATAAATATAATTTATTGGCCAGTTCTATTCTCCCAGGAACTTAAAAGGACTCCCTGTCTAAGCCCAAATCTCAGTTCCAACTTGCTCCCCCAAATACATACATCATCTTACCATTTTACTGTAAATAGTAAATCCATCCCAACAAAGCAAGTTGTTTTGCTATATACCCCCCGGATCAGGAGCTCTCATGGTTTAGATGGATGCTTGGACATGCATGTATTAATTGTTTAACCAACTCCCAACACAAAAACTAACCCTTCCCTATTTTCCATATCCTGAAAGAGGATTTGTTTCAAATTTGTGGTCTTATAAGTGGGACAAAAAGCACCCAACCCCCTACCACATAATTTCCTTCCTTTGATTTAATTAAAAGACAATGAAAATCTGACAGATTTCTGACAATCTTGATCCTATTTAAAATCCTGTTAATCATATTTCTCTCACCAAATAAATAAATAGTATGGAAAATAACCAAAAAAATCCCAAGACTTAAATCACATTCAACTCTCTACAGAGTCCAAGCCTAGTAAATACATAAATAGCTTTAAAACTGATTGGTCACATTAGAGTTGAATCAACTGCAGCCCATTCCCTGTGTGTTCAAACCAAGGTGTGTTGCTGCTGGTACAGAAATCCCCCAGTTCAAATCTCGTCTTCAGTTTTGACTATAGCTAAAGATTAAAATCAGAGAGAGGTTTTCGATCTCTTCCATGTTTTGTTGAATTGGAAAAACCAAAGCCATGCAGAACTTTTGCAGTGTCGCTTAACTCATTCACCACATTCAGAAATGTCCGCATGGGCTGCCTTTTTGTCATTAGCCTATCGGAAATATACCATTTTCATGAAAATCAGTCATTTTGTTTCTGGCGATGAGTGGAGGTTTTTATACCTTTTGTTGATTAGAAACATAAGTCATAATCGGAATTCTTGGAAGGAATGACATGGAATCTAACAATCCAGCTACAGTGGCAGCTCACAAAACCTTGCCTGTCAGCAGGAGTGGCGCCAGGGTTAAAATCATAGGAAGGCAAACACATGGGGGGGGGGGAGCAAAATAGTACAAATTAACTCTTAGGTTTTAAAAAAACTAAGTTTTTTTTATTGCTTAAACCCCAGTTTCCCCTGAATTTGAACCCCCATCCTCCTTTCAGGGCTGATATTGAACTATGGGTCTCATTCGGTGGAAGAATATACCCGTCCTGTGTCACAGTCAGTTTTGTACAGTAGGGACTTGATATTTGAACTTCACTGAGACCGAGACATTTTCCAGAACAGAACGCCCCATTCAGTTTTGACTAACACTGTGCTACAAGCTGCAATTAGCTCCATAACCCCAAATGCACCTGTCAAATCATGAAATTTGTGTACATTATACCTTTGTTTTTTCAATCAACCCTGGGTGTACTGGCCCAATTCATTATTGGTTAATAATTTGGGTTATATGATGTATTTAGTCAATCAGAGACATAGTTAGAAAAACTTAACGTTTGTACAGCTATATAGGTCTATTTTGACATGGTTACTCAGAGTTATTTCATGCATAATCATGTAGAAGAGCCAATCAGAGATACTGTAAGAAAAGTGGTAACTTCAGGGGTTTATTTGCTCTACAGGCAACTGTAGTTGCTCATCAGAATCAACTTTGCACATTGTTTTTCTTTTTTCTTTCTTATTTGGAATCAGATAATAAAATTCCAATATTCACACAAACAAGCCAGTGGTTTAAGAGATGAACTTATTAGGTCATTGGAAAGCTAACAAAATCCATGCTGATTTATGTGTAATTGAAAGGGTTAAAGACACTATCAGTGATTTGCTAAATCAGCAAATTGAAAAAATCATCAAAAATCAGATTTTTGCATGTATGTAACAAGTACAGGTATCCTAACATACCCTGCAAATGATAAGACCAGAAGCAACCTAATAAAGACAGAATCGGAGATTTTAGTCATTACTGTCCGAACGGACACTTACTACAACACGTAATTGAATGGAGAATCGTATCTTGGAACACTGCCATTTTCTTCCTTTTCTGTCAATTCTACAGCTGAAAAAGGTAATTTATGAGAATTCTACAGACTTATCCTTCACTTTGAAGCTATTTCTGCAAATTTCAAATATTTTTCAAATCACTGATAGTGTCTTTAACTAATAATACTATAAATAATACTAAAATCAAAATATTACAAGTTGAAATGGAAGGAAATAAATAGGAATTTCCTCATGATCATTCCTGGCTCCTCCTTGGATTAGAATTCTCATCCAGTCTTACTTTTTTATCCATACTCTTGCACGAATTATGGTTTTAGCAATTATGTCTCTACTTGTTTTAATTCCAGGGCAAAAATATTGATTCATATAAAAAGCCCCAGCATATAAGGGTCACTGTGGTCTGTAAGTCCATTGAAGACATTGTCTAGGTGCATACTGAGTAAACAGTGTGGTCGCACTACAAATACCACATAAAAACAAAGATCTGATGAAAATCTTTTGTTTTTTCTACATAATAACTTATTTGAAAATATTTATCCATCTGATGATAACCACTATGGATTTGACATTACTGTATCGTCATTATGGTCATTATAGTTATTCTATCCTTTACGGAGTGACCAGAGTGAGAGTAATTCAGGTATGGTGTGGTACACAAAACAAAACAATAAGTAGCCACTAGCGGCTAAGGGTCAATATTTATGCAGCAGGGGGATGGGGGGAATTTATCATTTTCTGGAACATATGTCATGATCCCCCTAAATTTTGCTGAAAAACCCATTTTGTTCCCCTGATTTTTCAAGTTTTCTGATTTAAAATTTGGTGTTCTCTTTTACCTGAAATTGTTTGTATTGCCCTTTTCTGGAATCCCCCCCCTCCCCAGGGTAAATATTTCAATTAGAATTCATATTTTACTATCATAATCATCATGCATATTGCACTGCTCCGCAGACCACTGTTGTTCAGGCCTGTACGCTGGTATGTATATACAGTACATGGGGGAAGGGGTGTGTGGTCGCACTGTTAAAATTCTGCAAAATGCCAACTTTTTGCTGATTTAAAAAAAAATAAAAGTTCCAATATGTAGAGAAAAATTGAAAAGAAAGTCTATTCTTTGGTGATGAAATGTTCAAAAAGTCAAAAGAGGATCATTTTAGGGGGGGTAGGTCCACTTTTCAAAGTCTTGCAACCCCTAAATAAATCCTGCGTATGGCCCTGTGGTTACAAAAAAAGTTGAAAGTCCCCTTTATGTTTTTAACCAATCAGAAATTATGCACATTTCATGAAGACAGATGACAAGGGCATTACTTGTGTTCCACCACCTACCAAATACCAAGTTTATGGAAACGTTCATTGTTGTACTTAAGGTAGGGCCTAGATGGTTAATATGAGGCAACAGAAAAAAAAATGCACATAGGCACTTGTGTGGCAGAGTGTAATGACTTGGTGATACTCATGTCCACTACTCCCTCAATAGTATTGTGAAAAGTAGTCATTGTGTTCTGGTTTAGAGAAGGAAGGTTGCCGTTTGGGTGATGCCCATAACCAAGGGAGGGGCACAAAGGGGGGTGGGGCAGACACCCCCCCCCCCCAAAATGAAAAACCAAAAATCCGTTAAAAGAGCTAGGAAAAGCACCAAATATTTTTTATGATTTCTGGTCAAAAAAAAGGTTAACATTTGGCGTAAAAGTCAATTTTACCAAATTTGCCCTCCCCCTGCCAATTTTGGAAATAGTCCTTGAAAAAATGCCCTCCCCTAAAACCCTGTTACGGGACTGTGACATTGGCCAACAAAAGAAGGACTTGAGGAAAAAAATATTCAAATTAATCGGGAGATTATTTAACAAATTTAGCACCCCCCCGGCATATTCCAGATTCCTGAATTTTGAGGGGGACGCCGCAGGGGGAAGGACCTTTAATAGCCGAAAATAGGGGAATGAGGGTTTTGACATAAACCCCATGGGGGGCAGGCCCGAAAGCACCCCAAGATATGCCCCACTATATAGGGCCGTACGGGGGCGGATGGTATTTTTCGGGGGCGGGGGGGCGGGCGTGCGTGTGGGACTTTGAAAAAAGTGGACCTTTTTTGAATAAAAAAGTGGAACTTTTTTTTTGGTATAAGTGTCCAACCCCATAAAAGGTATTTTGTGACTTTTTGAACATATGATCAAAAATGTCTAAATTTGGCCCGTTTTATAAAAAAAATTCAGCAAAAAAAGTGGACCTGTTTGCCCCCCCCCCACCCCCCCGCGTATGGGGCCTGGCCACTTAAAGCAACTGTGGAGCAAGACTGCCTATGCACGTGTGGATTGATGGCGTTTGATTCAGATTTTTCGGACTGGAAGTTGGACCTTGGGGTTTTGTGCCTTCCTGTGGCTGTGCCCTGTGCTTTGCCCATTGACTGAGAAACTTAGATTCTGAAAGATCTGGGAATGGGATGCTGCAAATTGGAAAACATCAACTCCCTTCTTTACCCCATAATGGGGAAAATAAAACAAACTGAGGTTAGTGCGGCTTTAGTGAATGATGACATTTCAAAACCACCTCACAACCTTTTAAATGTTATCAAGGTTAGGCCTTGAATTTTGATAGGAACATGTAATACAGGGATTAAGGAACACCCCAACAAAGCTGCCTTGAGGCAAAATGAAAGATGTTCACATCACTTGTCCAAAATCACAGATTAATTACACAATTTCAATTCTGCACAACATGTGTTAATTGGACTTTGGACATGAAAAAAGAGTCAACAATTTGCACTTTTATTCCAGGATTTCCTGAAACTCGCAATTGACCACTGGGCCATTTTGTATGTTTAACATACCACTGCTACTTACGTAAGCGTGTACTGAGTTATATACAAGCTATGTATTTTGCGGGTATTATTTTCTCGTGATTGACGATGTTGTTGTTTTTAATTAATAAAGTCATGTTGTTGCACTTGTTTTGGCTCATCGGTGAACCATCGGGCAGGTAAATGCCCATTTCTTTACTTTCAATTTCGGGACGGACGTATGCTGAAATCACCCAGAAATGAAGTCTGGGATTATGGCAGTAAACTTTCATGTTAGTGGATTGTCTTTGTATGTACTATAAATTGGTCTAAAAAACTTGGCTACTTGGCTGAGATTATAGGCATAGCAGTATAATTATCAGACATTAGTCTGGAGATGGAATCGGTATATTTTGAAAATCCAAAAATGTGCGCAAGAAGACAGTAAAGTGTGCACGTATTGGGGGTCGGTACTGCTTTGCAATTGTGAAAAAAATTTGGACTTCTGTTAACGGTTTTGGATAGAGGGAACGGTGTTGGAGCTATAAATTGGAAATGTTATTGTGTTGAGTATTCTCCGGGGCCAAAAGGCTTGTTTTGTTTTTTGTGACGGAAAAAGGTTGAATTGTGGACGATTGGGAGGCAAGTAAGTACAGTAGTTTCAAGAAATGAAGTACATCCAGAGACTTGCCAATGTTGAATAACATGTTTCCTAAATGGGGGGGCGGTATCATATTGAGGAAAAACATATAATGAGTGTGTCGTGAGGAAGCGTGTGAATAAATATGACTATTGGGAATCGAAGGCATTTGGGGAGGAATTTATAACTAAAACAGATCAGAAATTTGGAGGTATTGGAAAAGAACTATAAGTGTGTTTTTTTCATTGGACCAGAAGTGTTACCTTTTTGCAAGAGGTTTCCACTTGCATGTGGACTAAGACAGGTGAAGATAATACAATGAAACAAATAAATACCCCATAATACATTGTGTCAAATTATCCAAACTAATGCTGGTCAAATAGTGTAACATCACAATATGTACATGCAGTCTGAGGTCTCATCTATTGTGTTATGGGATATGGTGAAATCTTCTAATCTCTTAATTACCACCTAATTTTGTGGTGTATTAAGGTGGGAAGAAAAATCACGTCATTGAAAATCCAATATCCCAGGATACCATTTTGAATATGAAATTGTGTTAAATTATCCGTATACACAAGGCATATCGCGGAATAACATATTGTGGATCATCAAGGTCCCATTTTGTGTTGTGGGATAGGTTGCACACATGCAATATATCATGTTTGTCCTTGGCCACTTAATTGCTCGTCCATGGCTTCCCTGCTAAGGCATGGGCCGATACTATATGTTTTTGTCATTTGATTGACAAGTTTACTTCTGGCTAAACTATATATCAAATTAAAATAATTTTGTTATGCTGTGGAGAGAGTTAGTTAAGTCCAAAAAAATTGTGTAAAAAGAAAAAAAATAAAAAAATTAAAAAAATTAAAAAAATTAAAAAAATGTGTCCAATATAGTTTTTTAGTATTATGGAAACTATTGTACATGTAGATGGAAGGTGGCCTGTAAGAATCAGAGAAAGTGAGAGGGGTGAGCAGGGCACTCACTTTTTTGATTATTCAAATTGAATCAAACTATAGCTTCTGCTTTTAAACCAGGGTTAGTTCTTACAGGTGCGTGTTACGGTCGTCTGTGGGACCCCCTGATTTACTGGAAGTAGTATAGCATTTGATATACAGTGAAAGGGCCGTATTTTTCTCATTGTCATCCTGAAATTGAGCCCTCAAATCCATTTCATTCTCAAGATATAAAAAACCCAAAAAACCACCGTTTAGTGGTTAACCATTCTAATATAGCACAGTATTGCATTAGGGCTTGCAACATGCATTATTGAGTCTACCTCTAAAAACCGCAAGTTTTGTTTCCCACGGTACTTGAGGGATGAAGTGCAAGTGCCAGGCTTCATATCAAGTAATCGTTTATTTAACAAAGGGGTTGGAGTGTTGTGATACGGTTAGGTTAAGATTTTGGTTAATTAGGTTTGAACACAATTACCAGAAATGGACCAAGCCCTCTTTTAATAAGTGGACTTCAACATTCTCTGAAACTGTGGTGTAAATGGCAAGAAATGCTTCTCTGCATGATCAGAAAGACAATAAGAATTTAAGTGTTATAAAAAAAGTGACATGAGGGCTGGTTTGGCTACTGAGAATGTCAAAAATTACATCTATGCTGTTCTATTAGCTTCTATTTAAGCACTAGTTACTTGTAGTTCAACACGTGTATTAGGAAGTGTTTGTAACGCAGAGATGTATTGAGGAATTTGAATCGGTTGCAGGTACGGTTAGGATGGAGATTGGGGTGGGGGGTTGGAGTTGTTGTGATACGGTTAGGGTTAAGATTATTATGGTTAGGGTTAGATTAGGTTTATAGAGTATGAAGTACAGAGTGAAGTAGCCTATGTGTCTTGTATGCATACTTAAAATGATAATGCATTTTTTCCAAAAATTGAAAAACTACACATTTTCGGAAAACAGGAAATTAATATTTTTTTAATGAATTTTTTCTTATAAAATTAAAAAAAAAACCATATTCTTATATGTGATCCAAACGTTTGCCTTGCTTCTGGTGGGTTTTTTGTGCAATTTTGTAAAACCTTCATCTCATTCTTGGAAGCAGGACATGCGTTGAAGAGTTTCCAATACTTTGTTTCATTACTCATGCACAATGGGTCTGCTCAAGAGGATTCTTTTACATGATATTGATTTGTATAACATTCAGAAAGACTCATCCACCATAATCTCCGTTCTTTTTTGTTGTACTCGTATATGTTCCAAAAACCAACAGCGTCATTGGGGACAAAGCCTTCTCTGTGGCAGTGCCACGGCTTTGGAACACTCCCAATTTTCGTGTAAGAGAAGCACCATCTCTCGTTGTCTTTAAACCAAGTAAAAACTTACTGTTCTGTACTGTCCTGTTCAGTCCACATTTCTTGTTTTGTTGTCTTACTTTGATGCCTTTGTGCATTAGTTTGTACTGCGCCTGGAACTGTTGTAAAAGGCGCGTTAGTAAATTATTATGTATATGTAATTAAAAAGGCAAAACTTTACAATTTTGTCTTATTCATTTTTGTGAATTTGTGGTTCCCAAATCAGTGGGTAAAATCTGAATACTTTGTGTTTGAACAAGAACTTGACATCAAAGTACACACTAAGATCTGTGCGATTAATTCGTCTGCTGGATGGGAAGTGTTGTAATGAGGCAGACTTCTGGATTGATTGTGAAGGAGAATTGTCAGGATCAGAAAGACATGGGTAGTTACGTGCATAGGGTAAAATCGGGAATAGGGGATTATATCCCCCCAATATTTTGATGAGGGGGGATGGTCATTACAATCCCCCAATATTTTGAGCCTGTGTTTAGTGTTTTTGATCAAAAACTAACGTAATATTTTACATAATAGTTAAAAATTGGTAAATTCTGCCACGCTTTGCACGCATTTGGATCTAATTACAATAATAATTTAATGGATTAGCTTCTAAATGCAAAATTTTAGCGCACATGTGTAGTAATGGACTTTTCAACCAAACCCCGTGTCATTCATTAAATTTTCATTCACCACCCCCCATGTAAAAAAAATTTATGCACTGGTTACGTGTTGTACAAAATGTTGAACTGATTGTAGCCCAATGGCAGATGTTAAGAGAGCATCATCACCTGCAGCACTGCCAAACCACCGAAATGCAAGTCACCGCACTGCAAACACGAACGAAGCCACCCAGCACTGCAAGCCACTGAAGCGATGATTGTTTCTTAGTAGAATTTGCTTATTGAGTACTACCTGAGTGATATCCCCTCAGTAGTGTAACAGGTGGGGGGAGACAAAGCTGAAAATATGCTAAATAGCCCTCTTTGCCGGCATTCTCACAGGATAAGGAAATTGTCACCTCCAACCAGGCAAATCTGCATCAAACACCACATCCAACTTTGTACCAACGGAAGTCATACTGAAAATTTCGGGCATGTCAGATGAGTCATTAAATCTTTTGGCATTTCACATTTAAGAATCACCTCATTTCCAGTATGACGACATTACATATGTCAAATCGTGTAGCACGATCCCGACAAGAATATCCCAAAATACAGACGTAATAATTTATTTTCATCACAGACCGATTGCAGAATAAATACAAGTACAAGTAGGTGCATGAAAAATACTGCGGCAATTAGGGTTATTTTTCTTAGTGTAAATTGACTTCCGTCCGACGCGCTATGCGTCGACAAGTCCATACTTATACAGTGCTTGATTGCTCGACGGCTTTTCAATGTCATTATTGGCCTTTACGTCGTTCCGACCACCAATGTCAAAAAACGACGTAACGGTTCCCTGTACTTACTACATCCAACTGGGAAAATCTGCCTCAAAAAACAACCGGGAATTTTTCCCCTCGGACAAGTGTCCCTGCCCTGTTACATGTTAGATGATGCCCCCTTTTACATCAAGGTATCCCAAGTAGTACCTGTGAATTGTGACATTCTATTTTAGATAAAATTATAACATGGTCATGGTGCACCCCATCCCCCAGTAGATTTTGGTCTATTTAGTAATTGATTTCAAAGTTTTATTTAAAAGTTGGTTAATATCCGTATTCCACAACCCACGGAAAACATGCGTTCAAATTTGAGTCCAGTATGTCAACATACCATCCCAGCTGTTCTATATCATGCAAATGTGGGCTGAGCCCAGAGACTACAGCTGTGTTGGGACCAGCGATGGCTCAGATGCAATTTCTCATGATAAATGTGGGTTTTATTTAAATGAGTTGTGTAATCATAGACTCTTAATGAGAGTGCTGGTTGAATCCCTAGTTCATCAATCTTTGCCAAAAGAGACAAAATGCACTTGAAGTTTGCATTCCAATGTGTTTCACTCTCACTCAATCTCACACACAGTTTAAAAGATACACAGTACATCACACTGTCCCACCCTCCTGATGATTTTGTTTGTCATAATTGTATAAAGGAGACCGTTTTTTGTTGCGTTATTGAATGGGGTCCTCTCAACTCAATATATAAAATGCCCAGAACATAGGAATATTCCCCAAAAAGTTGTCATTTTTTATAAACATAACAACAACATTTTTTGGCTCCGAGTCATTCTTTCCTCCTCACTTTAAAAAAAACATAAATACAGCAGGTAAAACATTCTCAAAGCAAAAACACGGCAGAGAATTAGAATAGAGGGGAATCTCTCTCACAGGGGCGGTGGCCACTCCCTGAGAGTTTCAAATTCATGAAAAACAGGGGGTTTAACAAAGCAATAAATTGTTAAAAATTAGGTTCTTTTTACCTGTATTAGGTAATTGTGTTATGTTTTTCATTTCAACCCCTCCTCTGATTTGTCTCCCCCCCTCTATGATTTTACCCTGGTTCCCTTCCCTGCTCTCTCATACCTTCATGAGTATGCCAATGTGATTTTTTGAAGCGGATAGTTGCATGGTAAATTGGAGGTAGAGCTGAAGATAATTGGGCTTAAGTTAAATATTTGTAAGTCTTGTTAATTTCACTGGTTATTGAATAATATAGGGGGCCGCTTATGCCAATCATAAATGCTGTGTGAAAGACTTTTAGTGCTCAAGGGATTTAAAATAGCATTTTTAAAAACCTATTGTAAAAGTGGAAATATCCACGCTACATTAATTTTCATGCATTTCACGCACTAATGAGCAAGCGCGAAACAAGAACACTAGAATTTTTACTTGTAGTATAATGTAAAATACCCTAAAAAAAGCGAATTTGAAAACAAGTGAAAATGCTAAAAATTGCAGAAAGCGTGAAAAATTACGCAGAACGAAAATTACCACTTTTAACTTAACAGAACTCCCTAATCAGAGAGTGCAAGTTGAATCAGTAGTCATCAATCTTTGCCAAATGAGAAAACACTGCATCTGAAAGTTTGCACTGGGTGTTGTCACTTCTCATCTTACATTACACAGTTCCCATCACACATTAAATGCAACTGGCCCAAACTCTGTTGCATTCTGTGTATCATAAATTGTATCTGAGAAACAAAGAGACACTCTATTCTTTTGCTGGTTTATTGAAATGATTGTTAAGAGCCTGTAGTATTATTTTGAAAACAGAAAGTTGCTACTCCTCCCTCTTTTCGTTTGGCTTTCCCATTTGACCATGACCTCCTCAAAACCTAGTTCAAACACAAAAATGACTGAGTTGTGACACATTTCTTGTGGTATCATTAAAGTAACAGGAGTAGGACATTAGAGCACCCGCTTCCACAGTTATTTTGATGTGGTTTCCTTCCCATTTTGGTGCTCATTTTGACTACCGACCGGAATGCAGCTTTGAATTTCTTGGCAACAGGTAGCATAAATAAAAAATTCAAGGATTATTATATTATGATACAGTCCTTCCACCGCAAAACCCCAGCTGATGACGGAATAGGGTTACTCTGAAATATGCAAACAACAAAATTTGAGTGGTTGATGATCAGTTTTAAAGTATTTCTTTCATAATTATTTCTTGTTTCATTACAGCTTTTTTATGGTAAGCATTTTTGCCCTGCATTTAAGTGTGAGTCCCAGGGGTGAAGGGGGGGGGGGGGGAAAGTACTGACTTAAAAGTTAGCACAGGTAGGCCTATATACACAGGGGGTCAAGACTCCATACACTTCCTTTGCAGTTCTTTAACCCCCTGCAGCCCTAACGCTGGGAAAGGGGGTGGGTGGGGTTTTTTGTTTAAAACCCCCCAAAAATTCCAAAAAGGTAAAAAAAAAATCCTAAAAATAGCTAAAAAAGGCCAAAAAGATTTTGTGCGCAGAGCGAGCCCCAATTGTTTTTTATGTTTTTTGTCACAAATGTTATATTTTCAGTAGAAGTCCACTTTGCCAATTTGCCACCCTTTGCATTTGGGAAATTCCCCTTTTGAAAAAAAATTGCCGCCCCCCCTATTGAGAATCCCTGGTTTAGTGGACCGACTTGTCTGAGTGGACGCCCTATTTATCCCCAAAGTCCCAAAATTTGAGCTCCATTGGCCAAAATTTGCATTTCTTTCACTGAGCTTTGCTAACAACATCTACAGACAGAAAATAATTTAAAAAAACAAAACAAACAAAAACAAACAAAAAAACAAAATAAAACAAAAACTGAATCTTAATCCACAAAATCTACATTGCATTTAAAGGTGCAACGGAATTTCAAATAACAGGTGTCCCGAAAAATGTGAAAAAATACTGATTTTGCATTGTGTAAGCTTATAATCAAAAACGAAAACACTCCATCTGTAATGATTAAGCCGAGAACTAGTTTCCGTTTGATATCAAAAAGTGTTTTTTTTTTTTTTAATTTCTTATAGGAGCAACTACGAAATTCAACCTGGTGTTTTCTATTGAAATTAAGCATATCCAATCACCATTTTGTTTTCATCAAGTTATATCTGTAAACCAAATAAAAGGTAGGGACTCCATTGAGCACTAATCTCTAGGACATCACCCATCTCACAGAAAAATTGATGACCTGAATCTCCTGTTGCAACCTTAATGTCACATATTTATTGTTCATAACTGAGAGAGAGGCCGATCAATGACTTTAATAGATACTACCTTTTGCCATGACTGTGTGTCATTTGATGATATTGATCAGCACACCCTGAACTAATTCACCTAATAATTGATCAACTGTTTTGTAACATGATCAAATCGATTTTCTCCCCTAACAAGAACTCAACCTAGTTCCCCTTTAAAAACCGCTTCCAAGAAAAGGACATAGTATGGAAATTGCCATTATTGATCCCATTTGCCAGGAGGTTGGCATTGACCGATATTGCAAATGAATTATGCTCCGGATCATGACGTTCACCTATCTTAATGCCAGGATTAGAGGTGGTGTCTGTGCTTCAGAAAATGTTGTTAACATTTCACTGGAAACTGCAAGAATTGACACTGCATTGGTAAAAACCCTCAGGAAGTGAATATTTTTTATAAATTTGAAACAAAGGAATGTAATCAATACCTTTCTCCGCTTTGTTGGACAACTGTCAGTATTCTTGACAGGAAATTGGATTCAGTACCCATAACCCGGGACATTAGAGGGATTGCTTTTATTAAAAGGCACTTCGTGTTCCACCAAAAAGTTTTAACTAACTATTTGAAATTTAGAGATAGCCTTAAAAGTGACAGATAATGCGAAAAATGACAAAAAGAGGAGGAAACAGCAGTTTTTCAAAGATATGAATCTCTCTTCAATTATGTATAGCATTAAAGGCTGACTCAGAAATATATTTTTTTTGTGTAGTAATTAAAGGGGCATTTTGTGATCCACAACCTCGTCCCCCCGACTTACCTCAAAAAAGTTGAGATTTATATATCATCTGAACCGTTAGCCTTTCCACATGTACCAAATCTTACATGCAAATTCGGTCGAATCTTTAAGAATTCGCAATTTTGTATTTTCTGTCCGTAAAGGGACAGAAATTACAGCACGGACAGCACAGTGGCCTATGAGAGCGTGGGAAACAAGCATTAGCTCATAACACAAAACCGCAAGATCGGGATCAACTCAAATTTTGTGAATAAGCTTTTCTCAAGGATATCTTGTGAACCATGAATAAAACAGAAGGTGCTGGAATCACGAAATGTACCTTTAAAAATAGTAATCTAGGACTAAAGCTAGTTACCTAAAATGCTTAATTTGAATAGGATTTTTGTTTTCATGCAGTAAACATTTGTGTACAAGAGTGCCATAGGATACCATGTATAACAACAATTCCGGATCTGGAATTTTAATAACAAAAATTCTGGATCTGGAATTTTATGTCAAGGTTGTAATTTGATATATGAAGGATTTTGATTTGAGCTCCAAGTTATTTCACACAGTGATTAGTATATGGACTAGCATTATGTATATGCCAAAAACACACATTTTTTTGAAAAATGAGTGTGCCCTCATTGGGAAATCTCTGAGTCAGGCTTTAAGTGTCCATATGGACAGTAATGACAAAAATATCTGATTTTGTTCTTATTACGTTAATTTCAGTCTTATCTTTTGCATGTTAGGATA